>JARHVA010001701.1:267500-515000 GCA_037957365.1 Torreya grandis | reverse complement strand
TAATGGAAAAGGATCAAGCTATGTCATTTTTAACTAAGGTCAATGGACTAGCTTGACTCTAGAAAAGTAAATAAATTAACCTAAGCTGGTGGAAATATATAAGACCAAGATCAATTATGATTCAAGTTAAACCAAAATGTATAAACAAAGGATCGAGCATAACTGATAGGGCTTTGTAGAGATAGATTAGGTGACCTAATATAGATCAAAGGTTAGTAGGTTGGTGGCTATTTTAGACCAGGTATAGAGTAGAATGTCATACCTATATGAACTATAGTAAAACCAATAATCTTAGATTGGTTTTCCTCTATAGTTAATCTACGTATATGTTTCAATGTATGAATAACTATATGTAATTAATGAAAGAACATCTTGAGCCATAGTCTCGATAAATAGCAACACAAGGTAGACAAAATCAAACTCAGTTAGGTTTATAAATGCAAAGATTTTATCCTTATGCAGAAGTTAAGTGAAAGGATGCATATAAGATAAAAGAAAGGTTCTAGTGTTGAAATATATAGCTATGGGCATTTAATGCATCCTTAGAACCTTTAGATATCTCCTCACTCAAAAAACCATGGGTTGTGTCCTGGTCGATCAAAAAGGTGGCAAGGTTTTCATTGGCTAAAGGGTAAATGTGGTAGCTTAGGTTCAATTAATGACCTAGGATAATGTGTTATTGTTCAAATTATGTGTTCCCATGTCTCTTATCTTTTCTCCCCTTTTCTTATATAATCCCATTATCTTCTCCTTTGTAACAATTCTCATATTCTAGACTTTTTATCTTTCTAAGAGATAGGGATACTCTTTGAGATACTACAAAGTATGCTCAACTTGATTAGGCTTGACACTATCAAGCATTTGTAATAACTACCTCTTGATGTAATATGAGAAATTTTTTCCTATCTCCTACCTTGGATCTAGTTTGGTGACTTTTACATGATGTCATTATGTAAAAGAGAATCTTCCTTGTCTATTGTCCTCCTTTTTGACCTTGTTTAGGGAGTTTTCAATGTTGTTTATAGGTCTAGAATAGTGTTATACTCTGAACCTCTTCTATGAAATACTTATGCAAATTAGCTTGATCTTTAGGTTATGTGAGCTAGTATTATCTTTATAAGATCTAGTGTGGGCTCAAGATTATGGGAGTTTTCCACTTTAAATTCAGTGCATTGCCTGGTTAACTTCCTTAAGATCCCTTATTTTCTTTCTAACCCTTTTCCATGTGAAGCATTAGTTTAAATTTAGTTTAGATGATCATTAAAGAGGAATCTAGCTTACTCCAAATGTCCAACCCCACTATAGGTTACCCATAGCCTGGGACTATTCCCATGATATATTAAATTTTGAGTAATAAGCCCTAAATAATCTCCTTGTTCATCTAGGGTGGTTTATAATAGTTAAAATTTAGGTTTTTAATTTTATATATTTATTTATTGATATTTTAGGTTTAATTTTAGATTTTGTATTTTTTTATTAAAGTTCAAGTTTTTCTTTCAAGGTCAACATGGTATTTATAATAGTGGTCTTGGTTTTTTATTAAGTAGTATTTAAGTGGTATTAAAAAAATTTAGTTTTATTCTTAAGGTAACATTTTATGTTTTTAAGATTAATTTTTTTAATAATTTTTCATTTAAATCATGGTATTATTTTTTGAGTATTGGTTTAGGTTTTATTTTATAATTAAATCTATTTTTTTAAAATTTCATATTTTAATACGATTTAGTTTTTATTTTATGATATTTGTTTATTTCATTTTTATATAGTTTTTATTTAAATATTATGTTAAGTTTTTTTTTTTAATATTATACTTTGTACATGGTATGTGTGTGTAGTTTATATTTTCATTGTTTTATAAATGTTTAGAAGTGTATAGTATTTCTAAAATTTTCTTTTAGATATAATAGTCTTCTGTCATTTTAAACTTATTTTTTCATCTTGCATAGTTTATTTATATTTTTTTATGGTTTTATATTATCTTTTAAACATGTTTTAGTAAGTGTCTAATTTTTGTGTATGTCAAAATGGTTAATAATATTATATTGTAAGACAGGTGATAATAAAACATTTGACCTCATCAAATGTAAACAACTCCACATATATGTATCAGATGCATTTTCAGGGTACTAATGACTACAACTTAAAATTTAGGGGGAGCAATATAAATAATTTTAATCCATGTGATTCCTTTCACTATGTGAACACTAAGGGGGGATGTTTAGAAATAAATATAGTAGTTATCACATTTATTAATGGTGAGAAATGATATTATATGGGTAGATTTTAGGTGGGTAGTCATATGACAACTAATTTATGTGTTTACGTAACTCACTTAATAAATAAAATTGAGTTAGGATATTTAGATTATCTTTGAGATATTATAGGAAATAAAACAAGAGTGTGCACATGAATCTAGATGACTTTCTATACTCCTCTTTGGCTTGGCAAGATGACCTATAATAATAAGAAACTATAAAAGAGTTTATTAGTTAGATGGAAAAGTGGATTGCCTAGCAAATGCTAGATCTAATAAGTACAAGACTTCCTTAGGGGTTATCAATCTACCATTAAAATAAGTTAAGGTTAATCAAAGTGCTGATAAAAGAAGGTTACATGAAGTAAATGAAAGTGATTTATCAAAATGAAATAAATAATTTTCAAAATAATTTCTTATTTTAAAAAAATAACATAAGAAATGTTAAACTATTAAGGTGTGGTTTAGGTATGGTCAGGTTGTTGTTTCTAGCTCTGTGTAGTGACTAGGGTTAAGAAATAGGTTTTTGGTTAGAGTTGGTAGGTGGAATAAGCTTGTTATTTTGGTTAAAATTATTTACATAGTGACCATGAATGGTCATTGGTAACTATGGGTGGTTAGGGTATGATCATCATCGGTCGATAGGTGACCCCTAATGGTCAAAGATGATTGTTAGTAGTTAATGTGTGTTTTGATAGGGTGTTATTTCTAGGTGAAATAGGTTATGGGTAAGTTTCAAAGGGTTTTATGGGTTGATTTAAGTTGGTTAGTGGATATAGAGGCAATAGAGAGCCTTAGAGATGTCAAGGTTAGGGTTTTATCATTCAAATGGTTGAGAGTGGTAAATGGGTGTCTGATGGAAGAGGTAGTGTCAAGAGTTACATAACTCCAACACAAGTAAGGGTGTATGGATAGAGGATAGAAATGAGTGAAAGATTTAAACCACTAAAGTTATATAATTAAACTGAAAATAAGATCAAAATGTGTATCTTGTAGTGCTTGATTCCCTAAAGAAGTCCTAGAGTGGAGTGGTAAGATACTTGGGAGCCTGAAGCTATGTGGGTAGAGTGAAAACACTTGAATCCTTTATGTTGGGATGATGAGGTACTTTCTAAGTCTCTAAAATGGTTCTAGTTTGGATTCAATTCATCAAGATTTATTGATCATTTTCATCTTCCATGATTTAACCTTATAGGCATGGGTCCTGGGCTAGCATATATAACCATCAATGGTCATAGTCAATCATCATCGGTTGAGGGTTGACTACAATTAATTAGGGAGAAGAGGTCAAAATGGCTAAAATTGGCCATTTATACTTATGATTTATGTTTAAGGGATTGGGAAATGATCCTAGGGTATTTAAAGGGGCATGGGGATGTATGAGGAAGAAGTCTATGGAGTTAGGGAAATAAATGTCTAGGTAAAAAAAGTCTTTAGGCTAGGTGTCAAAAGGTTAGCCATGGGTTTGGGTAGGGTGAGGTGAAAATAGGATTTAATTAATTTAATTAAATAATTAAATTAGATAAAGGGTTAAATGTGTGAATGTGTGTGTTAAAGTGATAATATAATAAAAAAGGGGCCAAGGGATTGTGTAAAGGGTAATGCAACACCTAGAACTATAGTGTATAATTTTCTAGTGTCTACACGTAGTTGTGAAAAAAAATTCCAAGATCAAGGTTAAATTAAAGTGCATAAAAAATTAAAAAAACCAACTAAAATGAGATTCTAAATTCACCTATGATGGTTGAGATAGTAGAGTTGAGGGAAGGTCCCACTAGGCATACTGAAATGGGTGAAGGGAATCTAGAAATACAAACTAAGTTAAGATAATAATTATCAAATGAAATACGATATAAAATCAGTCAACCTAAGATATATCTATAATTTTTTATAAATTAAAACACAAACTTATACCTTTTAAGTTCCATGAGATTCCTCCATTGAAATTTGAATTGATTTACTATCTAAATATGGTTGCTCAATCTTTTCCAATGAAAGGGAATTTGGGTAGAAATTTGGTATGAAATTCATCTTTACATGGCTTGGATTCACTTGGGATTTTCTCATAAATTTGAAATAACTTTTTCATCACAAGTAAGGATGGACGAGAGTGAATGGATTGCACATCAATTAATAAATTTTTAAGAGGTTGATTCAATGGTGGAGAATTATTTGAATATTTATAATTATTGAAATAATAAATGGTGGATAATTAGTCATCTATGAGGATGATGACCAACTCCATAGGTTGAGATAAAAGGGGAGTTGGTTGAGTTAGTCATCAAAAAGGTCAAACAAGTTGAAAGGTTCCAAGATGACTCACTAGGTGGTTGAGGAAGTTGAGGAAGTGGTTAGATGAATCAACACATGGTTGAGATAAACATAGAGGATGTCTATGTGAGGTGGAAAATATATATTTATTAAATAAATTTTGATAAAAGTTATGCATAATTGATTAATTTAGGAATTATTCAATTATTTAAATTTTGGAGGGAAATTCTATTATTTTGAATTTGAATTTGGGAAGGAGAAGAGTGCATTTTGATGGTGTCTACATCTAAAAAGTAAAAAAGAAGATATAAGAGTCCAATAAGTAAATAACATCCAAGATCTTATAATAATATATATAATTATATTTTCAAGCAAAAATATAAAATGATGTAATAGTCTAGAATCTATGTACAATCATATTTTTTATTTTTTTAATTATTTGAAAAAATGATTTTTTAGAATATTTGAAATTTAAAGAAGCTAACCAATGATATCATCAAGATAACAATCCAAAAAATACATAATAATTGGTAAATTAACTACATTATTTTAGTGAAATATAATTGATGTGCATATACCAGAATCAAAATATGTATCATGTGTTGTAATAAAATTGTCCAGATTATTGCTTATGTAATCTTATGTAGGAGGAGTAGCTTTAGGATATGTTCAATGAAATGAAATAATTAGAGGAATAGTTTAATATTTTTCAAAAATTTTGGATTAATATATATCACCAATTTAGGATGCATGACATGTCAGTATGCTTGTTGGGGACTATAAACCTTTTTTTAGATAAATTGGATTTTACGTTGGTTCTTTTTGAATTATTTACACCTTTATTTGAATTGGTTGACTAAATTCATGTTGCTTATGTGAAAAAATAATAAACATGTTTTATTTTTCATAAATTTATAATTTAACTATGGTGGTGGAAAGGTATGAGGAGGTACCATAGATTGTATAAGGTACTCATATATGATTCCAAAAAATTGGACATCTTAATTACAACAAATTATTTTAAGAATATATGTAATGTATAAGGCATAATAAATAAATTTTCAAACCAATGGCATCTAAATATCATATCAAATACCCTATTTTTTATAGAATTATAAAATAATACTACATGACCCACTTGAAGAAGTAAAGAAATATGTCCCAAAGTAGTTTTTTGTTTTCCATTGAATGTATTAACACTTTTAGTAGTTGTTTATATGTTATGTTGTGAGTAACCCAATGAATGAATAAATTCTTATATGAATTAATTTTGACTTGATCCATCAATAAATATAAAAGTATGAATAGGTTATTAATCAATATATGCTCATATACATAAAGCATACAAATCATAGTCATCGTAAATTATCTCACTATCATTAAAATTAATCATAGGTTGTGGTTTAATAATTAAATAATTATACTAATTATTCCATATAATGGATGATCATGTGTCATAGGATATGTATAAACACTATGAGTGTGATGTATTGATGAATTATCCTTGCTTGTATCATGATTTGGAAATGTCTCACTAAAAAAATTAATTTAGAATTTTCATTTTGTTAAGGCTTATTTTCCTCTATAGGAGTTCCCAATTCAATGACATTTATTAATAACATTCATAATAATGTTCTTGATATTGAAACATTTATTAGTATAAATACCATTTCATCTATGATAATCACAATATGCATTGTTATCAAAATATTTTCATTGAGGTCTTTCCATATCTATTTTAAATGGTGGAAGTAAAGTAATAATATTGCATTTAACTAGATTTTTTTAAAACATTTTAGGTAGTTATTTTAACTTAGAAAAAATATCTTTGGTTGATCTAAAAAAATAATTTTGTTAGCAGGTTGATAAATAACATTAATTTTAATATTGCATTGTTAAAATGGATAATCTAGGGGTTCATAAAAGCTCCTTCACTATATAACAAGGTAATAATATCCCCATTAACATCAGTCCTTTTATTGAATTAGATAAAGGACACCCTACATAATTAAATGATGGTCTTATTAATGAAGATTCAAATATAGACTAAGATATTAGATGTCAATACATGTAAGGAAATCATAAACTAGTCCTTTCTCAAGGCCTTTTAGGCTTGAATCAATTTGGCCTCCCATAATAATAATAATTTATTTGGATCCATTTCCAATACACATTCTAGTTATAAGGGTTCAAATCAAGAAGTTTGTAGAAACACATTATGGGTGGTGACTAGGATCGATTTAAACCCATCTCCTATGAGGACATCAAGGGGGATGAGTATGTCTGGCATAATATGGTTAAAATAGGTCTAATAACTTTCATGGAGTTACTATTTGGACACAATACTAGGCTATCAAAGGATTTTTCCTAAGGATGGAAGGATATAGAGGTTTACATGAATGGGTCAGTAATTTTGACAATCAAAGAGCTCATTAGGGAGATTATAGGTATGGATTGTTTAAGGGTCAAATCCTTTAAAGATAAAAAGAGGAAGGAATAACTCATCAACATTTTCTTCAGTAAAGAGAAGAAACTGAAGGCTACACCCTAGAAAGGGTTTGTGAGGATTGATCTACCAAGAAAGTGGCCTAATGTTTGTTTGTAGATCATGAATTATATCACATTATAGGATAAACACATGGTAATATTCTCTCATCACTTTCTCTTTCTTAATCACTTTAAGGTGCATATTATCAGTCTTCCATTTTTACTTTTGAAATCCATAAAATCTATGATTATGAATTTCAAGAGCAATCCCACAATGGATATTATCCACCAAGGGATGATACTATTATTGGTCAAGAAGGGGGAACCATTATTGTTAAAAATTATCACAGAGGAGATTAACATCCCTAGTGAATAGGAATACTATGATAGGTAAGATAATTTATTCACGGAGTTCAATTCTGATAAAGATGGGAAGGATTAGATTAAAGGAGCTAGAGCTAAGTTTCATAGGAGGATTCCAAAGTGAGAGGTATGGACATGGGGATTATTGAATACGTGTCTCCCATTGCTAGTAAGGGAAAGAGGGTTATATATACCATTAACAAGGAAGAAATTAATAAATCACTTGATAATCTATTCATCAAGATATCGATCCACAAATTTATATGTAATGAAATTAAAAATGAAGTTGACAAACATAAAGGGATTTTGGTTCATGGGATGCTAAAAATGAATTTTGGAAAAGAACACGTACGTATCAGTGAGCTCACTCCTAAAGACAACAACACCACTCAGAAGGATGGAGTGAAGGATATTAGAAAGGATTCTGAGAAGGAGAAGGAGGAACCTAAGCTTACTAGTCTAAAGTGTAAGAGGTAGGGTGATGAAAACAACTAGTCTATTAGGAACCACACTAGAGGGAAAATGAGAAACAAAGGGGAATATTCCAAGGCCAAAAAATTGGTTTGCTATTCCAAATCTAATTAGTTGGTCCTTTTTAATTTTCTTTTGTCTAGCTAGGGTTTTTTGTTGAAACTTAAAGTCTTTTAGGTAGTAGGGGGTTTTCATATTAGGTTCTTCTTTTGTTCCTTTTTCTTTTTCTGATGTTCACTCTTATCTTCTAGCTTGTTTTTGTGTGGGAATGAACCTCTTTTAACCCAGTTCTTAACTTATCTAATGAAAAAACATTAATTTTAATCTTTACATCTACTTTAATAAATATTGGCTTAGTATTGTTATAGTTTTTTTTTAGAAATTTTTTTGTGTAATTTAAATTAGATATAGGTGTATACTTGAGCTTGTTTAAAGAAATAATCTTGACTTTTCATTCTTTTATTGTATGAAAAATATCTTCAAATGATCTAAATTTATTGAAAATATTTAGATCATATAATAGTGAAAGTAAAATTTGTTTGAATTTTTTTCTTAATTCATTATCTACCAATGTTTTATTCATTTTTTTAATCATGGTCTTATAATGAAACACATATTCATTGATGGGCTCCTTAGTTCCTTGCTTAAGCTTGGCAATTTATGCATAAGAAATATTTTCATCAATTTTAATATAAAATTTATTAATAAATTGATTTTCTAAGGGATTGAATGATTTGATATGCAAATAATATAACCAATTCAAGTCATAATGCTTTGATCTTCTTTGAAAAAACTTGGTTAGCAATTTTCATTGAAAGCATAATCTAAACATGTTGCATGGAAAGATCTAAGATGTTATTCTAGGTATCCCTTAACCTTATATATTGGAAGTTTAGGAGATAAAAATCATATAAGTGAATGATATTATGTAATTTCAAGTGATACATAATTATTAAAAATACCTTGGGAATCCAATGATTGGTTAGCTTTTTGTATACCTTGCTCTGATTATAACACCTTAGCTTTTAAAAATGTAATAATTTACTTGAGGTATTATGCAGTAGTCAAGGTAATTGATGTAGTGTGTGTATATATAAATGGTTTCAAATGAGTCACTTGGTTTAACATAGGCATATAAATCTATTCATGACTATATGGTGTCCCCAAGTCCAAATGTGTAGATTTAATAACATGATCAACACTAGTAGTATCAATACCTATTATAGGGTTTATAAATAGGCTATTAAACATAATTATTTGGTTATTGAGATGTAGTAGCATGTTCATGTTTATTTTTTTCTTTTTGGGATACAAATAATAAATAATCAATTTCATTAGGATGAGTATCAAAGTATTCACCAAATCCTTTTGCATCAATAGGGCCAAAATTATTTTTATCAAAAGCATGAATCTTATCACTTTATATGGCCATATTAATTCCATAAAAAGTAAGAAATGTATCCATACTTTATATAAAAATTAAATAAATATAAAAATAAAATAATATCTACAAAAGGTGAAAAATTTGTGTATGGAGATTAATAAATTCTCATGAAATGCAAGGTCAAAATAAGATACTTTAGTGTCATATATCATCTAAGATCAAAATAAAATTATTTTAGTGTTATATATTATGTTTAATATTGAAATCAAGTTTTTTTAGTTTCATATTTAGATCTAAGGTTAAAATGAAATTATTTTAGTGTTAGATATTTAGTAATTTATCTAAACCCTAGGAAACAAAAATTGTAAATAATGAAAGTGTATTAGAAACTCAGGTTTACCAATATGTTTTATCTAAATTATAATTAATTGTGGTAATTAACCTTAATTATAATAAAATGATTAAAATCTATTATATTATTTAAAATTTACTTTTGACAAGTAGAATGAATGAAAATAAATAATTTTGATTAGATAAATATGATTTCAAACAATAATAACTATGAAAATTAAATATAAACTAATTTTTTTTTTCATAATTGATTATGTTGACTGATAAAGAGAAAATAAGAACTAATTATATAAAAACCAAAAATTGAAATTGATTGATGAGGAAGGTTAAGACCATCCAACTAGGATCAAGACCCACTTCCACTTTTGACCTGAATTGGATGGTTTTAACCCTTTGTAAAAAATAATAAAGATAGAGAAAAGTCATGTGTGATAGCTATAATTATATGTCTATGCACATGTTTGACCTTTGGGATTATGTAGGATACCTACCAATAACTTTTAAAAGGTTGAAACCCTAGTAGGGCTTACAATTATTGGAGACCTCTAAATAAAAAAAGGTAGAGTGTAATTTGGATAATTTTTCCCTAATCACCCTCATGATGACTAAACATTACCTATGCATTAAATAATATGAAGAGTGAATTAAATCCCATGTATTTATCCCACCTAGAGTGTTTTTTGTAATATTTCTCCTTTGAATAATGAAGACATCTAAATGTGGCTTTAATAATTGATTATGATTTACTTTTGATTTAGTAAAATAAACTCATGACTTGCTTGAGGACTAATTATAATGATTAGATTCAAAATTGGGATGAATAGGTAAGTTTTGATCAATGTGATGTGATTTAAATGTGCCTATATATTGAAATTTACAAGTGGGATAATGAATGACTTGAATGTTCTTTTATAGCAATTCAAAATGGGAAAATAAAGGATTGAAAACCTAAAAAAATGAAAGACAAAGTAAGCAAGGTTTTAATTTTACTATATGACTATTAAGAGATAAGGGTTAGAAATGTCATATAAGGTTTAGGACTATTTTCCAATCCTGACCCAAATTGGATGGTTTTTACCCTTAAGGATTTTTTGTGTATAGATGCATCTGAATATATGCTTAGGGGTATTTTTAGCACATGTAACATTTTGTAGTTTTTTTGACAAATGACATACTAGAAAATAAAATGGCTTCACAATGTGCTTAGGATAGGCCAAGGTTTAAAAATAGGTTTGAATTGAGTGCAAAAGTTAATTAAAGTGGAAAAGTATCAAAACTAACATAATCAAGTATTTAAAACCAAATTAGGTGTCTACACTTGTCCTTTTATGACTTTATATTCTATAATGAATACAAGATAACTAGATATATGATTGTTATTTTGATTTAATTATTCACTAAATGCTTACATTAATTACTCTTTGTAATAAATAAATTTGGTCATGAATGCTTCATCATGCCTATTTTATCTATTTTAAAAATTAATTGACATGTGCACTTAATTGACACTTATTTCACCAATTTGACCTATCTTAAGCATAAAACAAGACATTCTTTCACTACAAGGTAATTTATTGTCATTTACATGCTCTAATTTGGACCCAAAACTCAATACCATTCCTAAAGGGATAAGAATTCCCTATAGAACATAAACACCCAATGTTCATGTCCTTTTCTATCAATCATGTCCTTCCCTCACAAGATTCACAATTTTAAAAAGGAAAGTATCCTTAGGTTTAGCATTCAAATTCCAAAACTCCCCAATGGGATTTTTTCCCACTTGAACCACTATAAAATCATGTTTAATTCATTTATTTCACACAATATTTGAAATCCTATAAATTCAAATACAATAACTTATATACACAAGTTCACTTTGAGTAAAAGTCCCTTATCTTTCCAAATTATTCTACAAACACTTCAAGAAGTCATGAGACAAGTCTGAATTTAGTTTTATGCATCCCTACCTAATCATGATAAAGTATTCAAGATAATTATAGATGAATTTATATAGTAAAAGGAGAACAATTTCACAATGCACTTAGGTGGGAAAAATACATGGATTTTTGATCACTCTTCAGAGTATTGGTATGTAGGAAGTGTTTAACATAGTGGGGTGCTAAAGTATATCACATCTCCAACCCTTTACATATTTTTACTCCTTCAAAACTATTTATCATATTATGGAACAAACCTATGGTTTATATCTTTAATAATTCAAATATAGGTCTCTGCACAATTTGTAAAGATTAAATTAGTACAAAAAGACCTAATTATCACTATTGCACTTGATTGTTTCATAAGTTAAAATTTTAAAAAACAAACATAATCACCCAAGAGGGATGATAGTGGGTGTCATTCTTGTCCTATACTAGGTGTTCATGTCTATCAAATTACTCAGGCATAGATTCTAGGATATTTTTGGGTTTTATTCACTATGTATGTTCCTACAATCATTTTTCTAGTTCAGTCACTTGATGACCCAAAAAACTAATTTCATTTATTTTTTGCATAGTTTATCCTTATTTATTTCTATTTTTATTTGTCTATTTCAATTATTTATCTTCAATTTACTATTAAAAATTGTGTTTCAATAACCATATATTATTCTATTCAATTTATCTTATTAGGATTAATATTTATATATTAATTCAAAGTTAGATTAAATATTTGGTGAACCTATTTATTGTTTGAAAATTATCTAACCCTAGGTTTTCCTTAAGGTTCAAACCTTATAGGGTTTCATATTTTATACAATATATGTAATATTTCTTTCTCATAATCATATTATTATAAAAGATAAAGTGTAAACATCCTCAATGGAAAAATTTGTTAAATCAAGCATAACCTATGAACAAGAAGAGTCATATGTTTCCAATGCTATCAATATTTATCAAAGGCAATACTAAATGCCATGGTATTATCATTGTTTTAATATTCAATAAAAAATGTTACCAATCAAAACTATATGACAAATGGCATCTATGACACCTTTCATTACTCTGCCTAGACTCTAATATTTTAATAGTTATCATCCCATTCCCATTATTCACACATGGATTATATTGGGTACTACAGTCCATGTTGTTAATCATTGATGAGGTAAGCCACCACATCAAAGATTTATTTAACATATTCCTCATCAATCCCATGCTCTTATAACATGACAAGTAAATTAATATAAATGATATAATATAATATATTTATTAAAGAATAATCCTACCAAAATTTCAATGTTAGACTTATTAAAGACCTCATTAGTCTATAAGGGTATTATTTATATGGCATTAAGGGACAATGTTATTAATAATGACATATAAACTATTTATTTTTCTTAAATTATAAATGATTTAAAATATAAATGCATAATAATCACTTTCTATAATGAATAATTACCAACCCAATATATTATCACATAAAATCTACCTTTGTACATCCAAGTAAGAATGCAAAATATAGGCATTAAAAAAGTATTGATTGATGTTGGATCTAGAATGAAAATTTTTAGTAGTACATTATTACAATAATTGGGTATTAATATTTTTATTCTTCAATAAATAAATCAAACTATTAAAGGAATTCATGGTTCTTCAAAATTAGTTCTTGGTTTGATGATGTTAGACATAATATTAGTGCCAAACAAATTCCTACTTTATTCCATGTTATATCTAATAAATTGAATTAAAATTTATTATTTTGGAGACATTGGATATATTTATGGTATTATTAATATTAAATTACACATATGTTTAAAATTTATGCATGAAGGATACTCTTAGAGTCGTATGCTAATGATTCCCATTTTTGATATTATCGGGTTCAACCATCTCAATCAAAATTGGATGATATACAAATTATTGATCCTTAAATTATTCCATGGGATAAAAAATTCACATATTAAATTGGTGAATCTAGTAATACCAACAAGAACATAGATAAAGAATTAATATGCATTAATAAAATTGATAAATAAAATATAGAAATGGAAAAAGTACAAAAATAACTTCCATAATTAGAATAAAAGTAATCATAAGTGATTAATGAATGTTTTCAAGATCAACACTTGTAAACATAACACATTGAGAATAATGTGATATAAATTGAGCAAATTGGGCCATAATTTAAACTAAATTTCATTAAAAAATAATGTCAAATTAAATAAAATCAACATGAGACTATACTCGCTCTCCCTTTAGTGATAAATTTAGAAGTGCAAGATGTCCATGCCTTTGATTACTATTTATCTCACACCTTGTTTACACATATTGATATAGGAGTTTACTAAGATAATGTTATTAAAAGCATTTTACATCAATTAAATTCAAAAGATAAATAATGTCTTGTAGTGCCTATGAATTTTAATTATATAAATTTAATCACTAATGGTTATAATATGATCACACACACATAAATTCACATGTTACATATTGAAAAACATACGAAATCACAATTATATAATCAAGAGTTAGAAAATGAATAGTTATATACTAAAAAACACAAGAAATCACAAGGAGAGACTCTTTTAAAAATTAAGTTACTAGATAATATCTTAAAAGGAAATTTTTATTAAATTAATATAAAAAATAATAAAATATACTAATGTTAATAAAAAATAAGTCATTGATAAACATTCCCTATATATAGGACCTTCATTTCTCAACCCCTTTATTGATGGAAAGTAATGTACTATTGTTGAAATCACATCCTTTTGTGATGCTAATATTTTTAGCATGACACTTTTCCAATATATTGGATATGATCATCAACATCGTATTCATATAATAGGGCCCCAATGTTATATTGGATCCATTGAGCCACATGTTACATTTGAATCTAAAACATGTTATGTCATATTTCATGTTGATGCTACATTGGATTATTGTAATACAAAATTGGGAAGATCATGGATGAGATACATGGGGGAAATGTTGGGTAAAGATAATTATTATATTATATTTGAGCATGAAAGTTTCATAATTATAATTTCATGAGATAACCAAATAATTAATCAAATTAAAGTAAATAAAACCAGGTCTTTATCTAATATTGGAGTAAATAATGGTCACTCATCAAAGGTCATTAACTTACCACTCCTCATATATTATTGTGATCATCTTGGGATCATTGGGTACCTTGATGCATTTTTAAAAAATTATAAAAACATTTAAACATAATCAAAATAATAAAAATCTGATTGTACATAGCTTCTAAATTATTGCATCTTATCCTTATAATTGATTGCATCTAAGATCACTTGATCTTTTTTTTTATTCCCTTGGATTTCATTTTATTGTTGGCCTATAGGGCACTCCTTTTTATTTTTGAATTTTTATAATCACAAACAATGGTCAAATTTTCTATAAATTCATTTTTTTCACAATTTTTCATCAAAATTTTATCATCTTGCCTACAGGACATAATCACCCACAAGGACAAAAATGTCAACCTCTACTATCCTGGTTGGTCAATCATGTCCTCTATCTTTTATACCCAAAACTAAAATTTATATAACACAAATATACAATTTTGTTAATTTCTATATTATTCATTTAGTACCAGTATGCAATTTCTAGTTAATCATGCAAAATCTCTTGGTTTCAAGCTCAATAGATCTATATATGTGACATATTTTGACACATGTACATTTGTAAAAATGATAATGTAAAGTCTATTACTAGCATAAATTTTTTAGTCTCCTAAATATTTATAATAGTTTTAGGTCACATTTCATAGGGTTGAAATTCCTTCTATTTATCCATTCAAATCCTTTCTAGTGCACATCTTTCATTGATAATTGTTAAAAATTATCCATATTTGGTCTCTTTTAATTTTATTTTAAACACCTTATTTCTTCTCACTTATTTTTTTTGATATTCTGTATTGAAAAAATACAAAAACATTCATATATTATTCAAAAATGCAAACTTTCAAATATTGTCAAAAATACAAAATCAAGACTTGAAGATGGTTAGCAATCTAGTTTATATCTTTGAAATATTTTATTTATCTAATGATTAGTAAATAACATATTCCTTTTAAATCACACATTTATTTCATGGGTATATATGAATTTTTAAGTAGTAAATACATGCATTTATAGATATTAAGATGTTGGAATTTCCTCTACCCATTGGCCTTGATAAGTTGGGGTTATCTTATTCATATGTGACAATATGTAGGGGTTATCATTTTATAACCCCTATATTTTTGAAATTTCAATTATTTACAAATGTCTTACTAAAATTTATATCTTACATAGTGTACATAAACATGTTATTTTATAGGATATGATCACATGACATATACATAATTTAAACTACCTTTGTTAATTATATGTTCCATTTATGTCACTTACTTGTACATAATATATTAAAATTTTGATTTTATATTGTGTTGTCACTTGGACCTTGTGTGAGAATATTGTATTGATGTATATATATTATATCTTATGTGTTTTTGTGACATTTTATATTTTTTTTACTTTGGCCATTGGCCCTATGTGTGGTGTGTGACATTTCAACATGTCCTTGCCTTGGCCCTTATACCTATATGTGGTGTGAACCATTTGAACATATACTTTATTTGGACCTTTAACCTATGTGTGTTATAAATTTAAACATGTACCTTGTTTTTGACATTCCTCATGTATATGCATGTTCTTTAAGACATTTGAACATGTCCTTGCTTTTATCCCTTGGACTATCCATGTCAAATTTCTATTAGTTTTTCTTTGTGTGTGTATTTTTTTTTGAGCTTGATGAGTTTAATAAGTGGCATGATTCATATCATGTATTCCTAATATACTAATTCCATGAGATTAATTGATACATTCTATAAGCCTTGTCTCTTAAGTTCTATGTAAATTTCAAATATTACTCTGCTAACACTCTTCCACATGCTGTAATTTTCAATGATAACATGTTACCACATATGTTTCAAGTTAAATTTTATTTTGAGATGAGTGAAATCTTAGGAGTAAATTCACTCACCTCAAAATGGGGCATTTTAGTGGGTTTCTCATGCATGAGATAATCCATTTCTAGAGATAAATCATAATTTCAAAGTTTTAAAAGTTTTAAATTTGGTTATTATCACATATGATGGGGGCATATACCACTACATGTGCACTCCTATTTAAGCTTCAAGGATAAATTTCACATGGATTTAAATTTTAAATCAATAATTATAATGATAATTCACATATAGATTCAAATTATATAATTATAATGGGGAAATAATACATTTTTATGCCATAGTATTAATTCCATGAACATGATAAGATCATGGGTGTACTCCATTCTATTGTGGTCATGATTTGAAATACCATGATATACTAGAATTTATTAATTAAATATACAAGACATATGTAGTGGTTGATTCAGTTTAGTTGTATAGTGCATGACTTGGAGTCATTGAGCACTCTAAAATTATGTGTGAATCCATTAGGATTATAACCCATTTACATCTTTAGGTTACAAATATTGTCATAAATAATCAAGTTTCTCAAGAAAAATTTCAAATGTTTAAATTAATTTTTTTAAAGGAACAAAACAACTTCATGTGTTTTATAGGGTTTAAAAAACTATATGATGATTCCATGATTGAAGTGTGCAGCTCAAAGACAAAGTGTGTCTTACACACTAAGGTATGGCTTTCCTTTAATATAGTAATTACATTTAAATACTAAATGGGGGGAATTTAGTAATGTAAATTTGATCAAAAATAATTTATCATGCCTATTTTATCCCTTTTTACCATTAATTGACATGTGTAATTGATTGACACTTATTTCACCAATTTGATATATCCTAAGCATAAGAGGAAACCTTATTTAAATACAAGGTCATATATTGTTATCTACAAAAAATATAATACTATTGAAAACATATTTATGCATATATATGCTCAGACTCAAACCCTAAAATTAATACCTTTCTTTAATGGATATGAACTCTCAAGAGGATAGGAATGCCCAACATTCATGTCCATGTGTGTCAATCCTATCCTTCCCTCATAAGACTCAATATTTTAAAAATTAAAATATCCTTATGGGTTGACCTTTAAATTCCTAAACTCCCAAATAGGTATTTATCCTACTTTAACCACTTTAAAATCACATTCATTTCACAAAACATTAACAAGCTTGTAAACTCTACTACAAGAGATTATCTACACAAGTGCACATTGATAAAAAGTTCCCTATTATTTAAAATTTAGTCTCCAAATACTTTAAGCAGTCATGAGCCAAGTCTAAATTAATTTTTATACATCCCTATCCAAGCATGATCAAGTATTCAATCCAATTATATATGCATTCATATACTCAAAACATCATAATTACACAAATCAATTAGCTAACAAAACTACATGGATGTTTTATCTCTCTTTGAAGTATTGGCATGTAGGTAGTGCTCATCATAGTGGGATGTTGAGGTATAACACTACTCCAACCACTATCCCCTTTTTACTCTTTCATATTTATTTATGTATTTATGGTACAAAGCTAAGGTTTTTATCTTTAATAAGGCATATACAAGTATTTTCATATTTCATGAAGATCAAATCAGTGCAAAAATAGCTAATTATCACTATAGCACTTGATTGTTACAAAAGTTATAGTTCTATATATATATATATATATATATATATATATATATATATATATATATATAATTGACTAATAGGGACAATAGTAGTAGTTATTTTTGTCCTCTACTAAGCATTCATGTCTATCAAATCACTCAAGCAAATATTTTGGTATATTTCTAGGTTTTTTACACTATGTATGCTCCTAAAGTTTATTTTTTAGTTTAGACACTTGATGACTCAAAAATCCAAGTTCATTTCTATTTTTCATAGTTTATCATTGTTTATTTCTACTATTTTGGTTATTTATCTTAAATTTGTTATTCAAAAGTGTGTTTACATAACCATATATTATTAAATTCAATTTAATTAATTAAGATTGATTTTTTTATATTAACTCTGATATAGATAAAATAATATTGCACTTTCACAATGGATTCCTTAAATATGTATGATTGGTTATTCCTTGTGTTTGTCATATCCATTTATTATCTTATATGAACTATTGCACCTATATTTAAATAATTCTAAAATTAAAATTAAGTTATTTTTAGTGCATAATTCAATATAAAACAAATGATATAGGAAAACAAATCATATACACAATTCATGTGAAATCTAAAATAAGGGTCACAAAGCCCCACTCCAAAATTGTATAATGCATAAGTTTAGAGAAATGTATAGAAACTAATTAAAACTAACTATTAATAAAATTAATTATCTATAAAAAATAAAATAAGTTGATTTAAATTTTAATGACACTATTATTCACTATCATATTCACCCTTTGTCCCTAAGACACTTTCACACTTAAAAGGGGTATTTTCCAAAACCAGTTGAGCAGGACATTGATGTCTATTTCACTGAGACCTTGGGCATATTTGAGGACTTATGTTGGAATGTTTTTCCATCAATAAGTGTATCAAATATCTTATTCATAATACTTACAACCTTTCCAAAGTTATATTCTATAGCTAGTGACTCTCAAGATGCCTATCAATGCAAATATTGTCAAAAATTTTGTATAGTTTCATGTTTGAATTTGGGTCTTTTTTAAGGTAATTCAATGAGAAATGTGTATAAAATTGGGTTTATGATTTTTAAAGGTTCATAAATCCTCATTATGTTCTAATCACATTTTATCATTACAAAACAAAAGGGGTTATAAGAAAAATAAAAGGGTCTAAGGGTCATTGTCAATATCATGAGAGTGAGGTTAATGCATTCAAAATACAATTAGAGTCATTAAGGTTTATCACAAATGTTAACTTGGTTCAATATTCAACCCTTATGACTCAATTAAACATTGACCATGCACTCAATGAGACCAAAACCTCATTTAAAAATGAATGCTTCATCATGATCATTAATTCAACAACTTTATCTAACATCAAAAATCATCTCAAATGGATATTTTATAGGTTCATAAAGATTAAACTTGACTAATGTTAGGTCTAAATCATGAAGGAGATATACAAACCTAGACCTTGAGTTCAAAAGGCCAAGTAGAGCATGAAATTTTTTTGTAGGCCTAGGTTTGGGAAGAGAAGGACCAATAAATAAGGGTCTAAAATGAATAATTAAAGGCATAAAGGCCTTTATTAGACCTTTAGGCATCAGATAGGCCTCATCATTAACCCTACCCATGAGATAGGTTGAAAAATCTAGTTCTAAAAGCCAAAATTAAAAGTTTTAAGGTAAAAAAATTCAAAATATTTTAGAGGTGTTCATACTCCCTAGGCATGGGATGGGTGATCCAAGAGATCCTACACCATTTTCAAATCATCATTGTATTTAAAGAGTGAGGATGATTTATATAGTTACCTAAACCAATTTGTAACTAATTTACAAAAAAAATCTCATAAATTTGGCTTCTTAATCAAATGATCTCTCTACCTAGTAGGTTCATGGGTCCATGCAAGGTTTAAAGGGACCCATTAAAGTCATGTGATGGTTTAATATGATCCCAAGATACACATACTAAGAACCTACATTTTTTATGCATAAATAACATGAAAATCAAGTTTTGAACTAGGAAACTAAGTTTAAGATCTAATATCCAACATTTAAAGATTTGTAAGGTTTAAAAAAATTAATGATTGTTTCAAGGTGCTAATGATGTCTTGGGTAGGTATTAGGCATGAATCGAGACAGAAAAAGGTGTAGATGTTCTATAGAAAGAATAAAATGAAGTTAAAAATTTTAAGAACATAGAAACAATGATTTTTTCCTCATGTAGGAAAAGATCATGGTTCTAAGGATTTTAAGAAGGGTAAACATGGCATATAGGTCAAGATACCAAGAAAACTCCAAAACATATCTAGATTTTTAGGCTTATGTAGGTAGAATTAATCATGTGTTAACTGCATTATAGTGTTGCATGGTAGAGAGTGTGTATGGAGAGAGATTAAGGAGTTTATGTATATCCATACTATCATTATCAAACTAATCAAGATGAGTTAAGACATGCCAATAAATCAAGGAGATAAAAAATAATATTAAAACCCTATATAAACCCTAATCTAAGTAAATGTAGTTTGCAAGTATTTTATGGATCTCTAAGCATAATATATGGTCATGAAAACTTCCACAAATACTTATCAAGGATAACAACATGATCTTTAATTCATAAGCATATAGGCTCTAATCTAAGAAATCTTTCAAACAAGAAGGAAAGCTTGTAGGCCTATGTGGAGGTAAATATGACATATTTGAACTTTAAATACTTTAAATTCTCCTGAAGAGCTTTAAAATCCTTTCCAAAGGTTGATACCAATGTTTTATATCTTGTGATGGTACTAAAGAAGGTTCATGGTGTTAAAAACAAGGTTTGAGACATGTCTAAATCATGGAGAATAGGTCAGGGTTTGAAATAGCCTTTAAGGTCTTATAAGGAACCTATAGTCCTATAGGTTTAAATAAAAAAATAGTAACATGAAATGAAACAAAAACTTGTGTAAATATATTTCCATAGACATGGGTTTCCAAGAGAATTTCAGATCTGAGGTAAGGCCTCCATGGTTCCCAATGTCAAAAGTTTGCTAAGCATGATTAGACCTCCAAGCAGAGCTCTTGAAGGTCTTGTAAATGATGCATGAGTTACATGAGATTTAAGGGACCTCTTAGGGTTATTTTAAGGCTATAAATAATTTTAATAAGATATTTATAAAACTAGAAATATTCTAAATAAAGTTTCAAGTAAAGGTCTATAGATATGGTCATTAAACAAGGTTTCCATAGTTTTACAAGGTAAGAATAGGGGTTTTGAAGTTTACAACAAAAATACATTATTTATATGGTGAAGGATTATTAGTGTGAATTTATAGAAAGCTAACCTTGGATTACATGATGAGGTTGTAGGCTTTTGAATCAAAGCAATAAACATGAAAGCCATTTGAAACAAAGCTTTTATAGCATGTTAGAATCAAGTGTGGAACCCTTAAGCATAATTACAACCAAAATATAACTATAACCTATTTTCATATCTTTATAATGTATGGTAACATGAGAAACATGTAGGAGAAGAGTGGTCTAAAGGCTAAGTGAGAGAAGAAGTCATCAAGGTAGCTAGAACATGTCATAAAAATGTGTAACCTCCTTTAGTTAGTGATAATTATAACAAGCTTGTGCAATAGAGTATTGGTGTAGGATATTTATTTTCCTACCATTTAGCTTGATTAGTTGTTTTGTGTACATTAGGTAAGTTTATATTGTATTATTCCAAGATATTTAATTATCCATTAATGCACAAAATCTTAGATAAGATATGAGAGCCAAGCTACACATTCTAGTAGAATACATAAATGAGTCAAGTCTTGTATTGAATAACTCATAAATAAGAGATAAAAAAGGATTGTGTGTGTATCTCATGCATGAAAAGTCATGGAGGTTGCATGACAAGTGGTGGATGTCACATGTAAATTGGTAGTGGTCAAAAAATTCCCATACCTAGAATAATTGGTCAAGGGTGACTCCCACTTGGAATGTAACTCCTCCATGACAAGTGTACACCTAAGCAAGCTAAAAAATAAAATGTGAAGGTAAATCCAAATAAAAAACAATTTCACTAATAATTTATCCCACATGTATCAAGATGTCATTTCCTTACCTTTATTCCACCTATTTTGGGGAAGTTAGTCCTACATGCATGGTATAGCTTGGATTCACCTAACTTCCACTATATGTACATCCCTCTGTAATCTTTAGTGATATGAAATATTTTGATTATTTTTGACTATGGTGAGATAATTACTTGTGAGTTTTCACATATTTGAGATTTGTGAGCTTCAAGCCTTTGTTATTTAATCCATGTCCATTTTTGAATACATATATTTTAGTTTCTACTCATTTCTTGATTTCTGGCTTCAACAAATTTGTGTGCTCGATCTTTTTTTCATCATTCTTAGACACCCATTATTGGGTGAATCTTATATTAAATAAGATATTTGGGCACTAGTAGTGAACATCATTATTTATTTTATTGTTTATTTTGAAATATTGAGTTTATCATTTGCAAAAAAAAGTTATTTATATATCTAGAATTTATTATTGTTGGTTGTGGAGGAAATACTTGTTGTTTTTTCTCTTGTGGTTTCATTATTACAACTAGGATGCCATTATTTTATCCCAAAAATAGTTGGGGAAAGATATTTCTTTGCCTTTGATGGTTTCAACACTAAACAATAACATTTTTGATTTATTTGCAAGTGTAGATTTATGTTTTTCATTAAAAAAAACATGTATTTTCTTCTACAAACTACTCTCTAACTATATAAAATCATACCAAATTTTTTTTGGGTTTGTGCATCTTGTTTTTATCTTTCCAAATAATTTTGAATATTTGAATTTTAGTTTTAAATGCAAAATTTATTGCATTTTTACTAACAACTACTTTATATATATATATATATATATATATATATATATATATATATATATATATATATATATATATATATATATATATATATATATATATATATATATATATATATATATATATATATATATATATATATATATATATATACACACACATACACACACACACACACACACACACACACACACACACACACACACACACACACACACACACACACACACACACACATATATATATACATATATATATATATATATCATTTTGTTAATGTTTTCTAAATAAAAACAATATATTATGGTAATATTGATTGAAACTTTGAAATGTTTTGTCATTCAATTCTAGTTCCAATTACTTGTTGCAATGCTATGCCCACTCATTTTTTATTCAAGTGTATTTAATTTTTTTGTGTAAACTCATTAAAATAGGATATTAATTATCAAATAAAGGATTTTATAATAAATTTTTATTGGATTCTTGGATTTGAGTGACACTTTTGTCAAAAGTGTATGATTTTCCATGCCCTCTACATTGGTCTCATTTATTTTATAATTTCACTAAAATCATAAAGGGCTAAATTTAGGGGGTCACTATTGAATAGTCTTAGGGGTTGTTAGTGTGTAAGGTTTTCCTATAATTTTCTCCTTGATTTCTTATCTTATACATTTGATCACTTTTTCTACTCAGAGTTCATCATATTCACAATGAATGTAGACATCATTAAGGTGATGGGACTCATTATCAAGCAAATTTAGTTTTCAATTTTCTATCTTTTTTGAAGGGGGGTTAGTTTTCCCTATGGTTTTTCTCATTTTTTTTATTTTATGATAGTTTATATGTACTTGGGTACCTCATTAGGCCTCATTTCTAGGACCTAATTTATTCTACCCACCTAAGCTACACTTAAGGGGAGGTATTGGTGTAAGATATTTATATTACTACCAATTATCTTGCTTAGTTGATTTTTGTACATTATGAAAGTTTATCCCACATGTATTTATATTTTTTTTCATTGACTTTCTTCCACATATTTTAGGTTAGTCCCACATGCATGGTATAGTTGGGATTCACTTAAATTTCACCTATCTGTGCATCTATTTATAAGCTTTGTTGATATGGAATATTTGGATCTGTTTGGATTATGTTGAGAAACTTAGTTGTGATTTTTTATAGATTTGAGATCTGAGAGAGCTATGATATTTGATCCTTTTTTATGAAATCCATCTCCATTTCTATACATCTATTTCAGCTTTTAGTCATTTTTTAATTTCTAGCTTCAATAGATTTGTGTTTTTGATCTTTTTATCATCAATATTAGATGTCCATTCTTGGGTGAATCTTATAGAGAGTGATGTTTTTTGGAAACTCAAGTATTATTTTAGTCATGTTTGATGAATATGAAGTCAATAGTACCTATATTCTCTCCATCATGCATGCACAAGAAGAGTGGTGAGTTAAAGGTTTCTTTAAGGTAGTAAGACAAGTTTCCTCAAGGATTTAACAAATTTGAAGATACCCTTAACCAAATTCATCATGTAATAGGGTGTCATAACCCTCCACTACCCAAATTTCAAGGAATTATTCATTGAAATAGGCCTATTTCATTAGAAGAGGACTTATGTCCTTGATTACTTTGTTTATTTCTGATATGAACTAAAATTATGGTGAAAATGATAGCATCATGAGCCTCTCTCTCTCTCTCTCTCTCTCTCTCTCTCTCTCTCTCTCTCTCTCTCTCTCTCTCTCTCTCTCTCTCTCTCTCTCTCTCTCTCTCTCTCTCTCTCTCTCTCTCTCTCTCATTCCCCTATATGTAGGGCTTAAAATTCCTCATTTATAATCCCTCCTCTATGTATGACAAGACTTTGCTTAATTGGATACTTCTATTACTAGATTTATGGCTTTTAACTAAATGAAAGATTAAACTTTACCTTCTTTAATATTGTACTATTATGTGATTTCAATGTTTTATTGATATACATATGTGGTAGAATTTATTCTCCCTTGTGTATGTCCATTTCCTTTCACCTTGATACAAGTGGGTTGGTCTTGTGTAGGTCATATGTTGTGTTGAAGCTATATATGCTAGTGATTTGTTGTGGAGATTAGTTAATTATGTCTTGTATATGGCCTTTCATTTATCCCTTCAAGTTATAAGCATAGATAACGACCTCCATATGAAATACTAATTTATGTGAAGCATAATTTGGAGAGTCTGTAAGATAAATTTGGTCCTTATTTAGTTATATTATAATATTATAGGAAAGTGGAGGAGAAATTCAATTCTAGTACATCTCCTTATTTTTAGTTTTCAGTCTCTTTATTCTCCATTTTCACACCAAAGTATAGTTTTAGATTAGATTAGGCTTCATTAGCTTAGGCTGTAAGGATAAAATATGATCTTAAATAATTTTCATTATGATTTGAAAGGAGTTTGCCTTTTCTATATATTTACCTCTAATGTAAGTTACCCACATCCTAGGTATATTTCCATTATGTCTCTTGAAGTAGGTCCAATGACCTAGTAGGGTGAACTTCAAGGAAACAATAATTTTTGTTGAATACCTAATGGGACACCATTTAGAATTTTTATTGAGAATTTGGTGTTATTCTCAGTCATTGTATCATTTGAAGACACTTCATGAGTAACTAATCACTCCATCTTCCTAGTTTCATGTTAGTTCTACATGTTTTATTCAAAAGTGAGGTCTAATTCCTAATATTTTTTATATTTTCCCCTATAAATTATGTGTTTATTCATTTTAAATGAGGCATCCCCCTCAATCTTTCTCAGTATAGTGACATCCCAATTACATCCCTTAAAATCCTGCCATACTTCACTGGTGAGGATGCCACTACTCATGTTGAGCACATCCAAGATATATCTATTGTGTGTGTAGTCCATAACGTTTTATAATATAACATGGATATCAAAATCCTTTCATCCTAATTGAATGTAAATGTATTTTAGTGGTTCATAGGTTTAAGGTTAAATTATATTCATGGTTGGGATGACCTAGGGGAGTGGTTGTGTAAAAAATTTGAATCCAAAAGTGACCATATTATCCTCATATAGTAGATAAAAACCATTAAAATGGATTCACATGAGTTAAAATTTGATTTTAATCATATATTTTTGAGGACCTGGGATAGAATCCCACCCCTAGTCAAACCATTAACCCATGTTACTTTCCTATATTTCTTAATGTATTTGGATAATGATCTTTCTATCATGGTTAAATCCATGGGTGGAAACATTCTTCAATATTTATATGAAATCACCATAAGGGAAGATAAATACATGGTCCAAGATATAAAAATCAAACCCAAACCTATAATTCCCTTATTTCCTAAGATTATATACAATTAGTCCACTTTATCCCATGTTTCTATAATGGCCAACCAAGTAACACCATTTGTAGTCACTCCTAGTGAGTTGTAAGAAGTTAAAAGTCTCATACAGATCATTTTAAATGAACTAAAAAACTTTAATAAGAAATAATTATTTAAAAATATTCCCTATCATCCCTTCAATAAATATTATTAGCCTCATATGTAGCCAATCTAAGGCACTGCACAAATTCAAACTCAGCTCTCATATCCTACACCATCTAATATGATAAAAATTAATTTTTTAGTCACTTCTAAATCCCTTATGCATGCTCAAAAATATTTGTCTCATGATCATAATAATTATTCAAATTGGGTTATTAGTCAATCCCCAATGGTGCAACATGCATAAAAATTGTAAGAGTAGTAAGTTGAACCAACCTCACAAAAAGGAAAAGTTCAAGAGTGAGTTAAAAAATTGGATGATTCATTTCTCTTTAATTATGAAGAGGGTGAATTTTATGTCATGAGTCTCAATAAGGGAATAGACTTGTAATATTTCTAATTTCATGAGGAAAAAGACTCTATCATACCTAATTTGGGGTCATAAGCCACAAAAGAGGATTTTATTATTTGTGAAGATGACACTCTTATTAAGGCATCTCATAATTATTCATTTGATAATTGGCATAAAGGTTTTTATGAGTTTGATTCACATTATTTTGTTGATGTAAGAATAAGATATTATTGTATGCATAAATAAGGCACCTTCATACCATATCCCATGAGGCCAAAATAAAGTCTTAATGAGGTGTGGTAGTAGTGTTTTGAACTCCTTGATGAATTTGAGGATACTACCAAGAAGTATGAGGACATTAATAAGGATATGGTAAGTAAATACTAGTTTGACATGCCTAAGAAGACCATTTTATCCAGTCTCTCAGATCCTTAAGAAATTCTTCATGAAGCAAGGTTGTAATGTTTTGAGCTTATTAAGGAATTTGAAGATTTTGTCAAGCCAATGAAACCTAGAGAGAAAGACAATAATAATAATTAACTTAAAGTAATAAAATATTAATTTGACACACCCAAAGACACTAAGGGAGATACAACAACAAGTGAGCATATATTCAAGTTACCATAGTTCATTATGAAAAATCATGAGTAGCTACAAAGAAATTAGGTGGATTCACTCACCAAAGTAATGGGATAT
The DNA here is from genome assembly GCA_037957365.1 of Torreya grandis. Lineage (NCBI taxonomy): Eukaryota > Viridiplantae > Streptophyta > Pinopsida > Cupressales > Taxaceae > Torreya > Torreya grandis. The sequence continues at coordinate 487,411 of JARHVA010001701.1, read as the reverse complement.
GAGGTGGAGTTAATCACAAAGGGAATCCCCAAAAAATCTATTAAGTTATGTTTCTAATCTCAAGAACCAGTCATAGCCTTATTTTTTCAATCACATAGCTATATGATCATAGGGAGTTATAAAGATCTCAGATATTTTTACTTTGACCCAAGTGGAGTATATGTTCTACTTTCAACATGTACATACTAGTGTAGTCTATTTTTTTTCATTATTCCTTAAGTTTTTTTGAATATGTTCTTATTAATCTTGATCCATTATTTTCTATTTTGGAGACACTTTTAGTATTTTCATAAATAGTCTAGTAGGGTGTCTCTTTCAAATTGAGTTATTTCATGACTCTATGTCCAATGGATTTGACAAAGAAACTAGCCCAAGTGTTTAGATAAGAGAAGACCCCTAAGAGGTCACTAGAATATTGTCTATCTTATCCACCCTTGGTCCCTAAGACACTTGCACAATTGAAATGGGTATTGTTTGTAAAACCAATTGAGTATGACCTTATTGAAATCACCTTATTGATGTTTATTTCATTCATACCCTAGGAATTTTTTAGGACTTTTGTTATCATGTTTTTCCATCAAGAATTATATAATGTCTTATGAATAATCCTTACAACCTTTCTTAAGTTATGTTCTATAACTAGTGACTCTAAGGATACCTATCAATGTAAAATAATGTCAAAAGTCTTGCATAGTTTAATGTTTGAATTTGAGTTTTTTATAGGTAATTCAATGAGAAATGTGTCTAAAATGGGATTGTAACAAGTTTTAAAGGTTCATAAGTCCTAATTATCATCTAATCACCTTTTCTCATTATAAAGTAAAAGGTGTTATAAGCAAAACAAATGGGGTATGAGGGTCATTATCCATATCATGAGGGTGAGGTCAATGCATTCAAAATATAATTAGAGTCATTCATGTTTAATTGTTCCTCCATTACACCTCAATGGTGATGTTTAGCACAAATGTTAACTCAATTAAATATTTACCCCTTATGAATATATTCATCATTCCCCATTCACTTAATAAGACCATTACCTAATTTAAAAATGAGTGATTCATCATGATATTCAAGTCAATAACTTGATCTAACATATAAATGCCTCTCAAAGGGAGTTTTGTGGGTGCATAAAGAGTAAAATTGACTAGTGATAAGTATCAATCATGAAGGATATATATAAACCCATGCTTTGATTTCAATAGGCTAAGTAAAAAATGAATAATGTTTCTCAAGCCTAGTTTTGGGGTAAAAAGGGACAATTAATAAGGGTAAAAAATGAAGAATTGAAAGCATAAAGGCCTTTTTTAGACCTCTAGGAATCAAATAGGACTCATTATTAACCCTGACCATGAGATATATTTAAAGAGCTAATTTTAAAAGGAAAAATTACAAGTTTTAAGGTAAAAATTGCCAAATATTTTAAATGTGTTCATATTCCACAAGCATGGTATGGGTGGTCTAGGATATCCTACACCATTTTCAAATCCTAATTATCTTTTAAGAGTGGGGATGCATTACACAATTGCCTAAACCAATATATAACCAATTTATAAACTTCTCATAAATTTAGCTTCCTAATCAAATGATTTCTCTACCTAGAAAGTGTATGGGTCAATACAAGGTTGAGAGGGATTCATTAAGGTCTTTCTATGGTTTCTTATAGTCCCAAGACATAGAGACTAATAACCTATAGGTTTTAGTCATAAAGAAGATGAAAATGTAGGTTTCAAACTAGGGAAACAAGTTTTAGATTTAAGATATAATATTAAAAGGTTTTTAAGTTCTAAAAGAAAACTTTCTTGATTATTTCAATGTCCTAATGGTGTCTTATGTAGGTTAAAGCATGAAATAATCCAAAGAGATGGTTTGGATGTTTTGTAGAAATAAAAAAATTAAGTTGTAGGTTTTAAGAATATAGAGACAATGATTTTTGCCTCGTGTAAGTAAATAGAATAGTTATAAGGATTTCAATATGTGTAAACAAGGCATACAATTAAAGATACAAAGAAAATCCAAAGAAAAATGAGACTTAAACTCTTATGTATGTATGAGGAATCACATACTAACCCCACTTTGGTGTTGCATGGTCAAAAGTGGGTATGGAGAGAGATTGAGGATTTTATGCATATTCCTCCTATCATGATCAGACCAAGAAAACTGATTCAAGGTATGTCAATCAATAAAGGAGATAACAAACATTCTTAAAACCTTCTATAAACCCTAATCTGAGTAAATGTAGTTTATAGACATTTTGAGGAAATTTAAGCATAATAGATGGTCATGAACACCTCCCTAACTCCTTCTCAAGGTTAATAAAAATATATTAAAGTCATGAACATGAATAATCTAATCTAATAAGTCTTTCAAATAAGAAGGCAAGATTATAGGCCTATGTAGAGGGAAGGATGATAGATTTCAAATTTAAAGACCTTCAATGGTCCTCAAGAGATTTCCCAAAATTGATACTAATGTTTTATATCTTGTGAGGATACTATATAATGTTTATGGTGTTAACAATAAGGTTTGAGACATGTATAAATCATGGAGAGTAGGTCTACGTTTGAAATATGCTTCAAGTTCTTTCAAGTAACCTACAGTCCTATAGGTTAAAAAACATAAATGGTAGTAGGCAATGAGACAACAAGTTATGTAAATATGGTGCCAAATACTTAGGCTTAAAAGATAATGGTAGGTCTGAGGTAAGACCTGCATGGTTCCCAATGTCATAAGTCTTCTAGCTATGATTAGATCTCCAAGTAGAGATCTTGAAGGTTTTTTTAATGATGCATGAGTTACATGAGATTTAAGGGATCCCTCAGGGTTATTATAAGTTTATTCATATAAAAATGCAAAATTAGTAACTTGAGTGTGGCTTATGACCTCTAATCCATATATCCCTCTTGCTTGCTCTCATAACCCTGAAAGGATTATTTTCACTAATTCTCAGTCATCCATAGCCTTCTAAACTTAATCCCAGTTAGGCCAAAACCCTATTTTCATGACCAATACATCTCCCTTGGTCTCATACCCTTAGGATAATAGATTCCAACTTGGATTATAATGTTGAACCCTAGGGTGTACTCTTTTTGGCATTCCTCTCCAATCACATTTTGAGCTAGATTACCATTCCCCCTAATTTCTCCTCTTCATTGTGTCCACCTAGCATGATTGCATTTAACCCATGAAAAATAGATCCCTATATAATCCCATTCAAATATCATTTGGAAAGGGTTGGAAAATATCAAAAAACAAGTAAGAATATAAGCAAGACCACTCAAGCACATTTACCTATTCTCTACATAAATCCATACAATATTATTTATAGATTTTTCAAATCCTTACACCAGTCCTTAGTCATCTCAAGCACACCCAATTTAGAATCTCCTTTCATTCTTATATCACAATTGTACCAATCACATTCAAAGGGAAAACTACATATGGATTGATCCTTCTTCGAAGTATTGGTATGTAGGTAGTGTGCCCACACAAAGGATGTGGATCCATGTCTAGTGAATATTACACACACTAACCCCCATATTATTAAAAATTATTTAATGTATAATAAAAGATAAGGTTTGAAGAGAATATATGGTCTATAGGGATCCCTATAGACTTTTGGCTACTAAAAATTTAGATATAGGGTCACATAGACCTATCGAACAAAACCCAAAAAGCTTAGATCCTCAAGACAACAATTCCAGATAAGGACTATAGTGTTTGTTAAACTCATGTCAAATTTTGACACTCCTATCCAATCAAAAAATCAAAATCAAAATCATGTTTGTGATAGTGTCCTAGGCCTACATAGTAAATATCAAATCTTATCTCAGTCAAAATCAACATAGTTTAAGCTAAGTCTTATTTTCTCCCTCTTATTAATATTTTTATAAAAGCTCTAATTACCAATAAATTTCTCAAATTAGTAGCTTATTTAGCACATTATTTACTAATTTATTAATCTAAACCCTTTAACAAAATTGGGAATAAAACCCCAATTATTCCCAAAATTGTTCAATCATTTAGTGAACCCGACTTACTTCATTTGCACACAAAAAATCCTAGAAACCCTAAGGTAAAATTCCTACTAATTTTTCCTATAAATTTATATATTTTTTAATTGAATATTTAAATCATAAATTTATTTCAAATTTTAAAATTAATTAGTAAATTTTAAAATAATTTTCTTTCAAACCCTAGTTTCCCATACTAGGTCCCAATAATTTTCTAGTAATTTTCCAACATTTTTCTAAATTTTTACTAGCATATTAAAATCAAAAAATCCCTTCACAATTCAAAATCTAATAGTAATTTCAGAAGAAAAAAATTATTTTTCTCAAAACCCTAGTTACACATAATAGGTCTTATTCAATCAAGTATTTCCAATAATTTTTTATATTTTTAGTTGCATATTTAAATCAGAAACCCAATTTCATTTTCAAAATTCCATAGTGTTTTGAAAAAATATCATTATCAAAACCGTAGATACACATACTAGGTCCTATTTAATCAAGCATTTCCAATAATTATCTAAATTGTTAGTTGCATATTAAAATCAAAAATAAAATTTTATTTTCAAAATTCCATAGTATTTTGCAAAAATATCATTATCAAAACCTTAGTTGCATGTACTAACTCCTATTTACTTCTTGAGGTATCACCTTACATGTGTGTGACCTTCATATCCTTTTTATGCATATTCTAATTCCGTGTTTAGATTACATCTATTTAATATTGTATACCATTATCCAAGTTGTTTTTCTTATGCCACCTAACCTCCTTACAACTCTTCCTTCAAGATTAAGTGCAAGACTTACTGTCAACCTTCCTGAATTCACCCAAATTCCTTTAACTTGACCATATGCTATGGATTAAAAACTAGTTCAGACTCTAGATATAGATTTTACACATCTAGATTACACTAATTTCAATTAGAATAATTCATACAATAAGCAATATGAGAATAACATTGATGTTCATGCTCCACCACGTTAGACTACTAATCCACTTCCACCCATTATTGATAATGAAGTTATACTCAACAAATATTTGATCTTCCAAAGTTTTAGAGAAAGACTTAGGGAATAGCCTCAAGATCATACTCCTATATTATAATCTCTCATAAAAATAAAAAAGGCTAAACAAGTTGAGTTTTCTATTATAAAAGAGCAACTAGTTGCAAATGACACTATAGAGGAAACTATGTCTCAACAACACGCTATAGTAGCCCAACCATATTCTATGCCACTAGTTATAGCTAGTACATCTTTGTCTCCTGATGTGGTAGCCCTTATGCAAGAGATAAAATGTCTTGAATCAAAAGTGCTACATCTAGAGCAAGGTGCCTCTAGACCTACACAAACTTTGAACTCTTTTGCTCTACTGCATACACCATTGTCACATCACATTGCTTCCACACCATTACCATAAGGTTTTACTCAACCCAATCTTACTCTTTATGATGGCAAGGGTGATCTAGATAATAAATGACTACCTACTTACCAAGTTATTTCCATAGAGCCTAAAGGATTATACTTTACAATGGTTCTATAGTTTACCAAATCAGTTAGTCAGTGCATTCAATCCTTTAGCCAACATGTTCCTAACTCATTATAGGATTAACATTGGTGACAAGGTTTCATATGCCCAAGTTGCACAACAAAAACAAAGGTCAAATGACCATCTCATAGATTATATTCTTCGATATAAGACTATCTTGGCTAAGATGACTAGCCCCATGGCTAATAAAGAGTTACAAGATATCTTCAAACATAGTCTCTTACCATCTTTACATGAGTCAATTATGTTCAAAAGATTCTCTTCCTTCACTGAATTATGTCACACACTAAAGGAAAGAGAAGTCAAGTTAATTTCAATGGGAAAACTCAAGTACACAAGTATCTCAGAAACAACCAACAAGAGTAACAAGAAAGTCCCATACAAGGTCAAGGTCAATGATTAAAAAAACTCAAAATCAATTGACTATTAATATGGATTTAGATCCCCCTTAGCATGAGGTTTTATCAGCACCTCCTCAACGTACATTTACCAATTTCTCCAACTAGATTTTTATAGCAGTTATTGGAATGTAACATCATATCTCTCCCTCTTATTTAGGAATTTGACCTAACAAAGACTCTTCCATGAGGATATGATCAACATGAATTTTACAAGTTTCATAAGGCATTAAGAAATACAATAAATAGATAAATTAGTTTGAGACACAAGATACATGATTTAATAGATAGAAATCATATTGATATTGGCATTTCAATTAAGACTCCTTAGGCAAAGAAAACATAGGGTAAAGCTTTCAAAATTTTCTCAGATCCTTTTTTGTAGCATTCAAAAAAGGATATAAGGGACACATCAGGGATTCACCATGCATATCATGCACATCCACCACCAAATACATATAGTGCACCTCTAGTTGAATCACATCCTTTAAGCAAATTGATTGGTGTATACAATTCTAGATTTATGTATTTGATCTTATTTGAGTGTGTGCAGTGACTTATAGACCCTTGATTACTTCACTCTACCCATTGAGGGGGCATCATACTCCTACATGTGAGATAGACATTGATATATCTTCCCCCTAGGGGCATCTTCTACATGACTACACCATCCATGTTATGTCATTTATACACCACATACTCTAGTTATCATGTTGATGTGAATTATTTACTAGCTTAAATAGATTACTCTATTGACACTCACTAGTATTTAACACTTGTATTTCTTTGCATAACCTAGTATTGTACTAACATGTATTTCATAATTTCACTCTTTCTTTGATTAATTATATGTTATTGTATTTTATAGTCTTTACATGTTTTATCTTCTTTCTTAGCGTAGCTTGATGTGATTTCGTTCCCAATTCCTTCTTATTTCTAATGTGTGCCTTAAGACATTTTTCAATGTCCTTTACTTATATTCATGTGTGTACCTTTGGACATTTACCAATGTCCCTTGCATGTAATCTTATATGTGATTATGGATTTCATGCCAACTTGATTATTCAACTATAAATGTATGGGACATTTGAACATGCCTTGTATGTTTTATTTCTAGTTTGAGTGGTGTGTGCCCATGTCCCTTGTTTGTTTGGCCCCTTGGCCACTCTTGTACACTCCTTGCCTTGTGTGCTTGTTGCTTGATTTATTTCAATTGTTTGTAATGCCATGATCTAAATCATGCATTATCTTGGTTCTTGGATACCATGATAGACATCATGTTCCATCCCTCTATGATAACTAAAAATTAATAAATAACACTTCTAGTTCTAGTTCAAAATATTACACATGTTTTTACATTATTATATCTATCTAAGCCTACCCCTATTGATCTAATAATATCTAAATACAAACCATTCTATATCTTGAGATCTCTTATCAATTATCATTCCTATATCATATATTTTGTGGTATAACAGACTTGCATGGCTCTTTATTTTTAGGGTATTAATTACAAGGTCTCTATTCCTACCCTCAGAAGAGGGGAAACAAATAGGGGTTTTATTCATAGAGATCAAATCTCCTATCAATATAAAAATCTAGTTTCAGAACACTCAGAATATAAACCAGTCAGAATAGACCAAGAAAATAGTGAAGAATCTAGAACAATCATTAGATTTGGCCCAATACAATATCATAAAGACTAGACTACAACATTAGTGGCACTACTATCCATTTCCATCACTCCTATCCAAATAACATAAAAACTAGAATTTCTAGAAGCAGACAAAAAAGTAGGTTCAGTTACAGATTTGTACAGCTAGACTAGTTTAGAATTAGTAGTTTCAATACAAATTTTGATTAGAGAATATAGATATAGGGGCATCATGCATGGCATGATGGCTCTCAATTATAGTTTAAAATATTATGGTTAGTATAGCTTCTAGATTATAATCCATGATCTAGACATCAATGATTGGGGGCAATGTGCATGGCACATTTATTTCTTTTCTTTCCTAGTTCAACATTATCTAAACATTCTCAGTAATTATATGCCTTATTCTATCTATAGGTGGTTGGAATCATTTTAGATTGGCTTTCATATAAGCCTAACTTTCATATTCCCAAGTTCTTGAGTTCCTGAGTGGCTTCCACATAGGCTAGTTTCTCAATTTTAAAGTGGATTTCATATAAGCCTAATCTCCATCTTTTAGAGTGGCCAAGAGTGGCCTAGTTTTTAGTATACATTCAACTATCCATGCCAAAATTGTTAGATCATAGTACATTAATGGGCCTCAATATCTATCTCATATGACATACATTTCATACCGATATTAGCTCATAACTTCAATTCATAGGGAAATTATGGAGCCAAAGGTCTAGCTAGCCTTAGTTTTTTTGAGCAACCTATTTAGAGGGATTAGACACATAGTCCAAACATTGATAAACATATGTATGACCACCTAGATTCACTTAATGGGTGATGATGAAGTTAAAGGGCCATCCTTTGCATTCTTTAGCCACTTTTTGGGGAATTAAGCACTAAGCTTCGTTCATGATATTACTCTTGGTACAAAATCATTCAACAGTACTCAACATCACAATAGGTTTTGTATTGGTCCATATACTTGGTGAGGCATATTCATTCATTTCTCTTCCTCTATCTTATCTATCTTTTTAAATTCTTATTTTAGATATAGCGTATCTATTAAAAATTGATACACTCTTTTTTTTCTTGCAGACTCACACTTAACAATGTGCTCTCTCTATGCACAACCCAACATCATGAGCTTCAAACTTATAGATAATTTTAGGCACACTTTTTCTTTTTATTTTATCCTAGTATTTCACTTTTTGACATCACTAGAATAAAGGAAGGGAAATGTAGTCATATAAAAATGTAAAATTGGTAACTTGAGTGTGGCTTATGACTCTTAATCCATATATCCCTCTTGTTTTCTCTCATGACCCTCACAAGATTATTTTCACTGATTCTTAGTCATTTGTAGCCTTCCAAACTTGATCCCAACTAAGATATGACCATATTTTTATGACCAAGCCATCCCTTTAGGTCTCTTACCATTAAGATGATATCACCCAACTTGGACTATAGTGATCGACCCTAAGGTGTCTCTTTTTTCGTGCTCCTATCCAATCACATTTTGAGCCCAAATTATCATTTTTCCTTGATTTATCCTTTTCATGGTGTCAGCCTAACATGATTAAATTTTACCCATGACCAATAGATCCTTAAATAAGCCCATTCAAAGATAATTTGGAAAGCGTTAGCAAATACCAGAAAGTAAGCAAGAATACAAGCAAGACCACTCAAGCACATTTCCCTATTCTCTACATACAACCATCTAATATTATTTCTAGCTTATTAGAATCCTTACACCAGTCCCTATTCATCCCAACCACACCTAGTTTTGTTGATTTTTGGAGCTAAAATCTTCCCAAGATGAGTAAATGCAGAGGTTGCTAGAGTTACACAATCACTGACATTAGTCAGGATCGACTGACGTTAGTTATGGATCGGCTGACATCGGTCACATGTAGATAGACAGAGACTGGTGTCAGTCATCTATGCATTTATAAAATTCTAATTTTGAGGAGAAAAGATTGTTTGCATGTAAAGACTAACTATTAGTCTTGAGTTTGTTTTTCTATTTTTGGCAGGATAGATTTGAACCTTTGATTAAGAGGTGCATTTAATGGTGGAGAATGCATGGCTCATGAATCCTAGTTCTATATAATAGGGTTAGATCCTCATAGTTTGTAAGGTGGATCAATTCAAGTAGTGGAGTTAGTTGTAATTAAGAGAGAGAGAGAGAGAACTCTTGAGGGAAAGAGATCTATACATCTGAGAGGTGTGAGAAGAAGAGATTTCTTCATTGTATTTCCTTCTGAAAGAGTTTAATACAAGATTGATTATTTCTTGTATCTCTTATTCTTCACTGTTTCTAATTTCTAGTTACTTATTACTTCTGGTTTAATTTCATGTTTAGTTGCTTATACAAAAGTAATCAATTGTGTTGTAAGATCTTAACAAGTGGTATCAGAGCAGGTTAGTGTTTGTTGATTACAAAATTCACTCACAGGGGTTTCTGATTGAGTGGGAGTAAAGCAATGGCAGAAGAAAGTAAAATAAGAATGGATAAATTCAATGGCAAGAATTATCGATTATGGAGGATGCAGATAGAAGATTATCTGTATTAGAAAGATCTATACTTACCGTTGGGTGGGGTTTCAAGGAAGCCCAAAGATATGGAAGGTGAAGAATGGAATGTTCTTGATAGAAAGGCTCTTGAATCTATAAGGTTGAGCTTGGCATCTTCTATGATTTCCAACTTATCACAAGCAAAGACAATGGTAGAGTTAATGGATACTTTGGCAAATTTATATGAAAAGCCCTCAGCTTCAAATAAGGTATATCTTATGAATCAATTATTTAATTATCAAATGTAGGAAGGTGGATCGGTATCTAGTCATCTTAATGATTTCCATGCACTAGTAAATCAGTTAAATTTAGTCAAAATAGTTTTTGATGATGAAATTAAGGCTCTCTTAATTTTATGCTCTTTACCTAAAAGTTGGCATAGTTTGGTAATGGTAGTTAGTAATACTGCATCTGCTTCAAATATCTTGAAAGTTGATGATGTTGTTAGTGTAATCTTGAATGAAAAAATGCCCAGGAAAAGGATAGAGGAAACATCAGGTAATACTTTAAGTATTGAAAGCAGGGGAAGGCAAAAAGAGAAGGAAAAGCAAGGGAGATCAAGGTCAAAGTCAAAGATGAGAAGTAGATCCAAATCTATAAATGGAAGAATAACCTGCTAGAATTGAGGAAAGAAAGGGCATCCAAAGAAAGATTTTTAGTTGAAGGATAACAAAGAAAATCAGCATGAAGGTAATAAAGAAGAAACAAAAGTTGTAGGTATTGTTGCATAGGATACTCTTATATTTTCTTTGGATAATAAATTAGAATCTTGGGTTTTAGATTCTGGTGCCTCTTTTCATGCAACCCCAAATAGAGAATTTTTCAATGATTATGTCCATGGAGATTTTGGAAAAATTTATTTAGGGGATGATGAGCCTTGTCAAATTATTGGTAAAGGAAAAGTGTAGCTGAAATTGCAGAATGGCAACACATGGGTGTTGAAGGATGTCATGCATGTACCCATCTTGAAGAGGAATCTAATTTTTGTAGGAAAGTTGGGTGATGAGGGTTGCACAGTAACTCTCATAGCTGAATCTTGGAAAGTTTCCAAGGGTGCACTTGTATTAGCTAGAGGTAAGAGAGTAGGTACACTTTATCTATCTACTTGTATTACTGATCATTCTCCTTCTATTTTATCTACTTCAAATGTAGATGTAAAGTTGTGGCACTATAGGCTTGGTCACATGAGTGAGAAAGGAATGAATGTTCTTAAGTCAAAAGGTAAGCTTTCAGATTTGAAAAGCATAGATCTAGATTTCTGTGAGCATTGTATTTTTGGAAAATAAAAGAAAGTGAGGTTTTTCAAAATTAGGTCAACAAAGAAGAAGCACAAGTTGGAGCTTGTTCACACAGACGTGTGGGGACCAGCTCAGGTAGCTTCTATTAGAGGATCACAATATTATGTTTCTTTCATTGATGATGCTACAAGAAAGGTATGGGTTTATTGCATAAAGAAGAAATCTGATGTTTTTGACACATTTAAGAAATGGAAAGCTTTGGTTGAGAATGAAACAAGTTTGAGATTGAAGTGCCTTTGATCTGATAATGGTGGTGAGTACTAAAGTAATAAACTCAATAGTTACTATTCTATGAGTGGAATACACAGGGAAAGGATGGTTCCAAGGACACCTCAGCAAAATGGAGTTGCTGAAAGGATGAATAGAACAATAATGGAGTGTGCACAGAGTATGAGGTTGCATATTGGTTTGCCCTTACAGTTTTGGGTAGAAGCTGTAAATACTGTGGTTTACTTGATTAATAAAAGACCTTTTACTGCACTAGATGGTGGAATTCTAGAAGAGGCTTAGATAGGTAAAAAGGTAGATCTTTCATTTCTCAGAGTTTTTGGTTCTGAAGCTTTTATACACATTGATAAAGAAAATAGAAAGAAGCTGGATGCTAAATCTATGTGGTGCACTTTCATTGGTTATGGTTCTGGAGATTTCAGATTCTGATTATGGAATTTAGAAACTAACAAAATTATTAGAAGCCGTGATGTAGTTTTTAATGAGAAGGTGATGTACAGTGATTAGCTCAGGAGGCTGAATAATTCTAAGCAGGGCAATCATGATTTGGATGAGGTTATGATCCAAAATGAGCTTGTGGGTAAAAATCATCACTCACAGGAAAACACAGATATCAACATCAATCAAGCAAGAACCAACATCGATCAAGAAGAAACTGATGTCGGTTAGGAAGAAACTAACGTCATTCAGATGGAAACTGACGTCAGTCACATGGAACTGACATCAACCAGAGATGACCGAGATCGGTCACTGATAGAAATAAATTTGGGTGGATAGCAAGCTGTGAATGAGTCTCAAACACCCATAAGGAGGTTTGAAAGGGTAAGTAAACCTCCAATTCATTATTCCCCTTCTTTATACTACTTGTTGCTCACTGATGGTGGAGAACCAAAAAGTTTTGATGAGGCAATGCAGGTAGAATCTAAGAAATAGTGGGAGCATGGCATGAATGAGGAAATTGATTCCTTAGAAGAGAACCAAATGTGGGATTTGGTTGAGTTGCCAGCCAGAAAGAAAGCACTGAAAAACAAATGGGTTTACAGGTTAAAGGAAGGAGAGAATGGACAAATGAGGCATAAGACTAGGTTGGTAGTAAATGGATTTACATAGAAACTAGGTATTGACTTTGGTGAATTTTTTTCTCCTGTAGTAAAAATGACTTCTATTCAGACTATATTGTCTTTAGTTGCTATTAAGGATTTGCCCCTTGAGCAGCTTGATGTTAAGATAGCATTTCTTCATGGAGATTTTGATGAAGAGATATATATGGATCAGCCAGAAGGTTTTGAGGTCAAAGGTAAGGAGAAACTTGTGTGCAGGTTGAAGAAAAGCTTATATGGTCTTAAGTAAGCTCCAAGACAATGGTATTTGAGGTTTGACAGGTTTATGACAGAGCATGGCTTTAGTAAATGTCAATCTGACCATTGTGTTTATTTTAACAGATTAGATAATGGTAGTTATATTATCATGTTACTGTATGTAGATGATATGCTTGTTGTAGGTTCACACATGCTTGATATTACTGAGCTTAAGGTAAAATTAGCTCACACATTTACCATGAAGGATTTAGGAGCAGCAAAGAAAATCCTTGGCATGAGTATTAAGAGAGATAGGAAAAATCACAATTTGATTTTGTCTCAAGAGGATTATGTGAATAAGGTGTTGGAGAGGTTCAATATGCAGGATGCAAAACTGGTAAGCACACCTATGGCTAGACACTTCAAGTTAAGCAAAGAACAGTGTCCTAAATCACATGATGAGGTTGAGTACATGAGCAGAGTTCCATATGCTTTAGCAGTTGGGAGCTTGATGTATGCAATGGTATGTATTAGACCTGATATTGCCCAAGTAGTGGGAGTTGTTAGCAAGTTTATGGCCAATCCAGGAAAGGAACACTAGAAAGCAGTTTAGTGGATTCTCAGATATCTGAGAGGGACCAGTAGTAGGCATTTATGCTATGGAGGGTCAAACACTTCTCTACATGGGTATGTAGATTCAGATATGGCAGGTGACTTGGATGGCAGGAGAAGCACCATAGGATATGTGTTCACTATTGGTGGAACGGTGGTTAGCTGGATTTCAAAGTTGCAGGAGGTTGTTGCCTTGTCTACTACAGAGGCAGAATACATTATAGTCACAGAGGCTAGCAAGAAAATGATTTGGATGACTTGATTCATGGAAGAGTTGGGAAAGGAGCAAAAGAGTTTCAGATTATACAATGATAGTCAAAGTGCAATTCATTTGGCAAAGAATTCAGCCTTTCATTCAAGAACCAAACATATATAGCTTAGGTACCACTTCATTAGACAGGTATTGGAGGAAGGACATTTGAAGCTGGAAAAGATCCATATGGATAAGAACCCTATTGATATGTTAAAAAAGCTAGTAACAAAGGAGAAGTTGAATCTTCATTCAACTTTTGTTGGTCTTCAAGATTGAACTTGAAGAGGGAGAAACAAGCTAGAGGATGTTGTTGTATAGGTACAGATGCAGCTATTTATCTCCAAGTGGGAGATTGTTGAGTTGTGGAGCTAAAATCTTCCCCAAATGAGCAAATGCAGAGGTTGTTAGAGTTACATAGTCACTGACATTGGTCAGGATTGACTGATGTCAGTTATGGATCAGTTGACATCGGTCATATCCAGACAGACAGAGATCAACATTGATCATCTGTGCATTCCAAGAATTCTAATTTTGAGGAGAACAGATTGTTTGCATGTAAATACTAATCGTTAGTCTTGAGTCCACTTTTCTATTTTTGGCAAGACAAATTTGAACCTTTGATTAAGAGGTGCATCTAACGGTGGAGAATGCATGGCTCATGAATCCTAGTTCTATATAATAGGTTAGATCCTCATAGTTTGTAAGGTGGATCAATTCAAGTAGTGAATTTGGTTGTAATTAAGAGAGAGAGAGAACTCTTGAGGGAAAGAGATCTGTACATCTGAGAGGTGTGAGAAGAAGAGATTTCTTCATTGTATTTCCTTCTGGAAGAGTTTAATACAAGATTGGTTGTTTCTTGTATCTCCTATTCTTTGTTGTTTCTAATTTCTAGTTACTTATTACTTTTGGTTTAATTTCATGTTTAGTTGCTTATACAAAATTAATCAATTGTGTTGTAATATCCTAACAAGTTTAGCATTTCCTTTCACTCTCATATCACAATTGCACCAATCACATTCAAATGGACAACTACATATGGATTGATCTTTCTTAAGAGTATTGGTATATAGGTAGTTTTCCTACATAAGGGGTGTGAATCTACATTTAGTGAATCTTACACACACTAACCCCCTCCCTCTTATTTGAAATTGTTCAAATTATAATGAAAGATAGGGTTTAAATAGAATATCTTCTCTATATGGATAGCTATAGACTCTCACCTGTCAAAACTTTATAGATAGGGTCACACAAACCTTCTAAACAAAACCTAAAAAGCTTAGATCCTCAAGACAATAGCATCAGAGTAGGACTATAGTGTCAATCCCACTCTTGTTCACTTCTATTAATCTTGTCCAATTAGAAAAGAAAAGTTAGAATCTTATTTGTGATAGTGTCCCAGGCCTACATAGTAAATATCAAATCTTGTCTTAGTTAGATTAGCATAATTTAAACTAAGTCTTATTTTCTCCCTCTTATTACTATTTTTAAAAATATCTAATTACAAATAAATTTCACAAATTATTAGCTTATTTACCAAATATTATTTATTAATTTATCAATCTAGAACCTTTAACTAAATTAGGAATAAAGCCCCAACTATTACCAAATTTTTTAAATCAATAAGCATGTCAATGACTTTAACAAGATATTGATGAAACTAACAATAGTCTAAAATAGGTTTCAGGTAGAGGTATACACATATGGTGATTAAATATGGTCTTCATGGTTTTACAAGGTAATAATAGGGTTTTTTAGTCTACAATATAACTCTATGGTTTATATGGTGAAGGATGATTAGTCTGCATGCAAAGTAATTTCTCCATGGGTTCCATGATGAGGTTGTAGGCTTTTGAGTCAACCCAAGAAACATGGAAGATCTTTGAAAAAAGGATTATATACTATGTGAGAGTCAATTGTAAAACCATTAAGCTTTATAAGGATCAAAATATACTCATAACCTATTTTCATAGCTTTATTAAGCATAATGACATGAGAAGCACATAGGAGAAGAGTGTTCTACGTGCTAAGTGAGTGAACAAGTCATCAAGTAAGCTAGAACATGTCCTAAAAATGTGTAACCTCCTTTAGTTAGCTCAAGGACTTTTTTAATCCACCATGATTAACATGAAGTCAAGACTATCTATATTCTCTCCATTATGCATGTACAAGAAGAGTTGTGAGTTTGAGGGATCTATAAAGTAGTAAGATAGGTTTTCCTAAGTATTTGACAATATTTAATATACCATTGACCAAATTCATCATGCAATAAGGTGTCCTATCCCTACACTATGCCAAGTTCAATGAATTCTACATTGAAATAGCCTAGTTTGTTGGAAGAGGACTTATATCTTTGATTTTTTTGTTTATTTTTGATATGGACTAAAATTATGGTGAAAATGATGACATTCATGAGTTTCTAGTGATATTCACATCTCTCCCTCTCTCTTCTCATTCTCCTATATGTAGGGATGAAAATGCCTCATTTGTAATCCCTCCTCTGGGTATTGTAGACACCACAAGTGTGTCTGCACCTTGGTTCTCCCCCCTTGTCCGCCTCAAACCCATATCCTAACCCTTGGCCTTAGTTCCCTCCACTCATTTGATTAAAATAACTTAAATATTTCAATTAAGTGGCCCCCTTTCCACCTCACCCTTGCCACCTTGGATCCTCCCTTGGATCCCTCCACCTTCCTCTTAGCCTTTATTATGCCAAATATTCTCATTATCTTCCTTCCGCGCCCATTTAAGCATCCTCATGACCATTCTTCCCACAATCCCTCACCCGGCGGCGTGCAAGAATGGGCAGAGGCTATTTTTAGTCTCTGTCCCCATTCTGCCACTGCCGACATCGGCGATCCTTCGGCCAACGTCGGTGATACTGCCGGCGTCGGCAGCCTTCAAGACTCCTTTCTGCATCCATTCCAGCCCCCGGCCCCTTGAGCTTGCAAACAGAATTCTCTTGGCATTTTGGCATTCATTTCTTCTCCCTCTGGACCTCGTGCAACAGCAGCAACAGGTGCAGGGATTCTTGAGCAGAGATTTAGTCTTCTGTGGTCTCAACAACAGCTCTCCCACTCTTCATTCAGCAAGCTAAAAAGGTAAGCACAGTCTGTTATTTCATTTCATTTCTTTTCTTTAGTGTTCAGTTGTTTGGCATCTGCTGTCTTCCACTCCCTTCGTCCTACCCCCTGAGAGGCTGAAAAGCCTTCTCAGGCCCTGTCCTCTATCCATCTCCCATTCACCTGTCATCCCTTCAGTATAATCCCAGACAACCCCCTCATCCCTCCTACCAACAAAGACCCTGTACAGGGCACCTAATCAGAACCAGACCATTCCCCAGTCCATTCAAATTCATCCCTGAGCTCTGCCTCAACCCTGTTCACAAACCAGACCCATCCACAGTCCAAAAACCCGACCAGACCTGACTACAGGCCACTTCCCCGACCGACGCCGGTTACTTCCCTGACCGACGTCGGCAGGATAACCAAAGTCGGCAGATTAGGAAACCGACGCCGGCAACATTCCCGACCTCGGTGACTGTCATCAGCCCGACAACTCTTTTCAGGTAACCATTGATCTTTTCTTTCATTTCGAATTTGTTTATCACTCCTATATTCTAGCATTCTGTATTTCCTTAGTTTTTTATCTGTCTGTTATCAGTGGGTTGACCTCCCTTGAGGAAGTTTTCACACTTCTGGGAACAAGCTCTCGCTTGGCAACCCTCTGCCTATCCATCTAACATTTTCTTGTCCAAGTTTCTTTTTCCTTGCAGGTGTCATTCCTCCACAGCCAAAGAGGGGTGCTCACAAACGTCTGGATTATGGTGCACAATCTTTATCCTGGTACTTCTAGCCTTGTCCATTTCTTTAGTTTCTTTATTCATCTTTTGAATGTAGAAAGCGAATTAGCGATAGAAACATTCTGGCACGCCCGGTGGGACCTTAGGTTCTTCCTCGGGTTCCTCTTCCTTTCATTCATTTAGGTGCATTTAGGCTCCTTCCTTCTTGTCTCTTTCTTCTATTCCAAATGACACTATAAGCAGGACTAAAACGAATCTTTCTTCCTTGC
Source organism: Torreya grandis (assembly GCA_037957365.1). Classification (NCBI taxonomy): domain Eukaryota; kingdom Viridiplantae; phylum Streptophyta; class Pinopsida; order Cupressales; family Taxaceae; genus Torreya; species Torreya grandis. The sequence continues at coordinate 469,481 of JARHVA010001701.1, read as the reverse complement.
ATTTCTAGACTAGTCTAAACATCATACTCTCAACCCTTTCTCAAACTTGTCTTCATAACAAATCTCACATTTCGACTTGGGCTTAAAACGTATCACACTTTCATTTCTGCTTGTGCTTGCATTAGTCCACATCTAGTAACTTAAATCCGCATATTGAATAAATCGTAGACACTTGATGTTACACTACCAAACCACATGCACTAAAACAAACATAAAACTTACTTGAGACAAGGCCCGACTGGGATTTCATCCCCTAGCAGATACCTTACCCGTCCCGATGACCCTACTTGGATTTCATCACCAAGGGGGAAGCCCACTCCGTTCTCTGGCGGAGGATAAACTCTAGGTGAGGTATATCTTGGCTAAGCGAGACCAGCTAACCACTGGAATCGTGAAGTGAGGGGAGCTTGCTCCTTAGCACCAGGCCACGTACCAGACCTAACATAGATTTTTGAGCACCTAAAACAAGACCTAAAACCAGCTCTAGACTGCCTCTTCTAGGACCTTTCTTACAGCCAATCTCCCTAAACATTCATCTAAGGCATAAGCCACAAGATTCTAAGGTTAATTCCTAGGATTTATCGCTTAGGCTTGTCTGTCTCTCTCTATTCTTCTCTTCTCATCTGTTTATTTAAGTGAGTGAGGATGCTTTCTTCATTGTTTTTCCAAAGAATCTTAAAATCTTTTGGTTCTCTAGAAGACACAGTCACCGACATCAGTTCTGTCACCGACGTCGGCTTTCCTCTCTTACCGGCATCGGTTATCTGACCGACGTCGGCTATCTGCCTTACCGACATCGGTTTTTAAACCGACGTTGGTCTCTGTCACTATCCTTTTTTTTCAAAACTAGTAGCCTAAAACCTGTCCCTTCTCTGTCAAAGACTCCATCCTGGTTTTTTGAAACAGAAAAACATAATTTTTGAAACCTGAACCTTCTTTGCCTTGCATGGTTTTGACTCGTAGCCAAGCCAAGGCTCTTGTCAACCATGCTAGCTGTCAACCACTTCCGTCTACTCCGTCCGTGACCAAGCCTACAATGGAGTTTAACTCAGAGACTGAAAGAACTCCTATTCGTCCAACCCCACCGCAGACTCCTATTGTCCAAGAAGGGGACCAAGACTTCGAACGATTCTTGGACCTCAACGTCAAGGCCTTGCAACACTATCTCGTGCATAGCTGAACGCGAGACTCCTTGGGCAATCCAATCTACGAAATGCCAACCTCTCTTGCCGTGACTACGGCTGTATCGACGGCATCCGTAGTTCAACCCTTGGACACTCAAGCCATCATTTCAACCACTGACCAGACTTTGACAAATCCTCTAGGTGTGGCCTCTCCCTCTATCTTTGGGCCCACTTCCACCGGGGTTTCGGCCCCCTATCAACCTCAACCCGCTCAACCGCTATCCACTCCTTTTCAAAACCTTGTCATCTCTATTCCGCCTACCCTGGCCCCTATCAACACCAGGGTGGCTTCTTATCCCTTGGCCCCCGTCACCATAGTCCAACCTCTCGTGGCAACATCGAGCCTAGCTATGCCTTCTACCCAACCACCTTTAGCCTCTTCATCTATCCCTACGACTAGTTACCCCTACGTTGCACCTTTACAGGGGCAACCGACTACGTCGTATGCCTCCCCTAGCCTCTTCCAAGCACCCTACAACTTAGGGGGCGAGCCACCCGTCAATCCGTCGATAGATATCATCAAAATGCTGATGGACAAGATGACCAATATAGAGACCTCTATTTCCGGCTCGCGCAATGCTCTCTCATATGAGCAGATCTGCAACGAGCCCATTCATCCTTCTATCCCAATCAGACCATATCCTAGCCAGTGGGAGCTTCTAAATTTTTCTCGCTTTCAAAGCAAGGAAGACCCACAGCAACACTTGCGGGCATTCAAACATGCCTGTTACCTCATTGCCCATGATGATGCGTTGCTCTTACGCACATTTCCTATGTCTCTCTTGGGTGCTGCGCTCGACTGGTACAGCTCCCTTCCCAGCCATTCTCTCTTCTCATTCACACAATTGGCCCAGCTCTTCCTCGATCACTTTTCCATCAACATAACCAAGAAGGTCTCGATCACAGACCTCTATTCTATCTAGAAATTTGAGGATGAGTCCATAGCTGACTTCGTTGCTCGATGGAGAGGCCTCATCAATCAACTCTCCTTTTCCTTACCCCAGGCCGAGCTTATTAAACTCTTCTCCCAAGCCTGTGCCAGACATATTTCTTCCACCCTGAGGGTTCAAACCTTCCACACCTTCGACGAAGCCTTCACGATGGCCCGCAAACTTGAGTTGCGTGCCATCGAGGAGAATAAAGTCAAGTTGCAGAGCAAGAATCCTAGCTCTAAGACCAATGAATCTTCTTCTGCTAAGCCATCATCATCCAATTCTAAATCCAAGGCTTCAGCTAATGCCATGGTTGTTAGACCTTCATCTTCTTCAACCAATCAGCCTGAGCCATCCACATCTCAGAGCGCCACTCGCCAATTCCAGCAGAGATACGTACAACAACGGTATACTCCTCTCGGAGAATCATACGCATCTGTGCTGGAAAAGCTTGTTAATCAGGGGGTCCTCAATCTCCCTCAAGCCCGACCTCCTCCACAATTTGATCCCTCACACACCATCCCTGCATGGTATAGGGAACAAGACTTTTGCAGCTTCCACCGTGTTAAGGGACATGACACAAAAAACTACAAAACTTTTAAGAACATAATCCAAGACATGCTTGAAAAGGGGGACCTCATCTTAGACAATCCCAATGCACCCCCTAATCAAGCCATTGACATCTTCAAACAACCATTCCCTAATCATCCGCCAACCCAAAACAATGTCCGAACCTTAATTGACGACAATCATGAGCACAACATTCGAACAGTCAATACGGTCTCGCCCTTCGTCCCCAATCAACTTCAAGGGGTTAGTCCATCAATCAGTCCATCGTGTGTGGACGAACCTCTTTCCCCGGCTAGTTCTCCATCGACCTCTCCTATCTTAGAGGATGCCTCGGCTTTACCAGCACCACCGGTCTCGCCATCCTCCTTTCTGCTGCCTATGGAGGACCCGACCCTTCCTACTCCTCAACTGCAAGTGGAGGGTACCATCATCCCTGCCCTTTACCCGCTTGAGGAGCCTCGCTTCCCGGTTTCTTCTCCACCTAGGGAAGAACCTGTCTCCCCTTCATCTTCATCTAAATCTATCTTATCTTCACCATACCATGCGTCTAAGACCACTACACCCATCTCGTCTTCAACCTCGCAACCATCAACATCTTCTTCTCAGCCATTTTCCCGGTTAGTGGAGAAAATCAAACTTCTCCCTCCGAGGAAAGTGACGCCTTAGGTGTTGTGGGAGCATCTTAAAGCCCTTCAACATACCCGTGCCCTCTCATCACATACTGCTAATCTTCCCAAGGCAGAATCGCTTCAGACTCTTGACAAAGACCAGACTCTCAAACCTCAACCAAGCCCGTCAAAACCGAAACCTGCATCTCTCTTGTCTAAGCCTATCAAGTCACTTGGCGTTCGTCCTGTCTCCACCCTCACTCACCCGCAAGTGAAGGTGGACCTAGGCCAGACCTTAACCAGTAGTAGTCTTCCAACCAAGTCAAAGGAGACTGCCAGACTGCCGAAGTGAACGCCTCCTTCCCCGTCACCATTGCCATCCATTTTGGGCCCCCATCCTTCGACCCTGGCTAGAATCCTTCCCACTCCAGCCTCCAAACAAAACTCGTTGCCTCCTTTGCTTCCTCTACCTACCTCCAGCCGTCCCTCTCCCAAAAAGGTAGTACCAATCACCAAGAAAATACCGTCTCTACCTGTCACCGCACCATCAACCCATAAGGTGGTATGGAAACCTCTTCCAACCTCGCCAAAGCAAAAGTCACCGACCTCGCGCATATCAAATAGCACGGACCCTCTAGTGGGCTCATACTCGTTGATATTGCACCGACTTCTACAGACTTCCGACATAACCCTTCCACCCATCAAGCCTTTCCAACCTCTTGGGTCCAAGCCCTCCTGGTTCAACGACACGAAAATTTGTTTATATCATCGTACACCAGGACATGATACCGAGACTTGCTGTGCCCTCAAAGCCATCATCTGCCGCTATATGGAGAAGGACACTCTTCTCCTTGAGGACACTCTTGACCAGACCCCGACTCCTTCCCATCCAACCTCTTCAACCACGTCAACATCTCACCAGCAAGACATGACCCCTTCTTCGCCTCCCATTTTCGAAATCAATACTATCCGTATAACCACTAGGTCACAAAAGGACAAGGTGAAAGAAAAATCCTCCATCCCTTAGACCTATCCCTTCGTCAAGCCACCTCTTGCACCCAAGCCTAAAATTTCTATCCTTGGCGCGTCCCAGCCTTCTTCGTCTTCCTCTTCTGGGCCAATTCATGACTCCATGCTGAAGCAGCTTCACCAGACGCCTGTAAAGATGTCTCTTTATGACCTTATCCAAACCTCACCTCAGCACTGTCAAGCCCTCATCCAAGCCTTGCAGGCAGCGGAGGTCCAACCCGAGGACCCCCAACCACTCACTACCCTCGTCCATTCTTTATCTCCTGTCACCTCCATCACATTCAGCGATTCTAAGATTCCCACATCTAACACGGAAGATCAGGATGCCGCCCTCTTCATCACTGCCTATGTTGATCAGACACGCATTAAACGCGTTATGATCGACGGTGGCACTAGCATCAACATAATCTCTACCCATGCCTTTGACCAGTTGGCTCTTCCCAAGAATTGTGTCTCCAAAACTGACGCGATCTTACGCTCTTTCAATGACACCACCACCACGACCATTGGCACAGTCATCCTTCACATTCACATTGGTCCACACACAGTCCCGGAGCTCTTCTATATCATCGAAGGAGAGTTTCAATACAACATTCTACTGGGTCGACCTTGGATCCGTGCCATGGCCTGTGTCCCCTCCACCCTGCACCGTTGTGTGAAGTTTGAGCATGATGGGCAAGTCCACACCATTCCCGCTGACCCTTCACCCTTCAAGACTTGCAACACAACCTACCATCCCAATGATGTCCTCATTCCCATCAAGCCGTCAACTCTCGCACCGCCTCCATCTGCGGAAGCTTCGACCAGTTCACAATCGGTGGTTGCCCTCACCCCTCCTCTTCAAGTGCCGACCAAAGACCCCATGGAAGACGTCTTCCAACAACTATCACTTGGGGAATATCACTTGTTGACCCTAGACATGTTCTAAACTCCGCAAGAGTATGGACGCCTTCATCTCAGTCCCAATTACAACCATCGGATCGGGATGGTCGTGCCTTTTGGTCCTCCTCACCTCCAAACCAACTTTGTCTATGGGGGGCTCAATCAAGCTCCTACCAATGACAATTCCCTCTCTTCACCCCAACCTTTCACATCAGATTTCTCATTTCTTGGCAACCCCACCTTTGCGCACACTTACCTTTACAGGTGTGCATGGAAGGGTTTTGGTTTCGAACGCTATGAGCAAGGCTCCCATCAGCCCATCGAGCCGCTCAATGATGATGATGCCAAGAAACGGTATGGCCTGGGATATCATGACCCCACTCAGGCTCCTTCCGATCTTTGTCCTGAGCCAACAATTGACCAATCTCCTCCAAACTCACCCATCTCTCCTTCATCACCTACGGAGTCGGTGGTTTCCATCCCTCCTAGTTTTTTTTTCCATAAACACCATCCGCCTGGAACCCCTGACCTATCAGCTCAATGGGGTGTCCAGATCTCTCCCTCTCATCTTTCCTAACATGATAGAGGATGAGTCGGCAACCATTCACACTGTCCACTACATTGACGATGACGCCATCCTTTCCTACATGGGTGTCGATGACTCTTTCATCCAGCATTCCCTCCCTTTCGAGACCCAAGTTATGTTAAATGAATCAACCATTGACATCAACCTCCCTTCTTCTGATGTTCTTCACGTCTTAAAGATTGGCCAATCTTTAGACACTCAGGAGCAGCTTGACTATACCCAGTTTCTTTTCGACCATAGCAAGGCCTTTGCCTGGACTTACAGCGACATGCCTGGCATCGACCCCACCATCTCTACCCATAACATTGTCACCAAACCAGAGGCTAAGCCTGTTAGGCAAAAGCTTCGAAAGATGCACCCTTGCATTGCGCTCCTTGTCAAAGAGGAGCTTCAGTGCCTCCTTTCTGTCTCCTTCATCTAGCCCATCGATTATCCACAGTGGGTCTCTAACATCGTCCCAGTTACTAAAGCAACTGGGGGAATTCGGATCTGCACAGACTATCACGACCTCAACTTAGCCTATCCCAAAGATGACTTTCCTCTTCCTAACATTGAATAGCTTGTTGATCTCACGGCCGGCCATGAGATGCTATCTCTCATGGACGGTTTTTCAAGATACAATCAAATCCTGATCGCATCGGAAGATCAGCACAAGACTACCTTTTATCACCCCATGGGGGACTTTTTGCTATCGAGTCATGCCTTTCAGCTTGAAAAACGCTGGTGCCACATATTAGCGCACCATGACCTACATTTTCCATGATCTCCTCCACAAAATCATGGAGGACTATGTGGACGACCTTCTCGGCAAGTCCAAGCTTCGCCGCGACCACTTGACCATTCTCAAAATCATCTTCTCTCACCTTCTTCAATACAATGTCTGACTTAACCCCAAGAAATGTGTCTTTAGGGTCCTCTCAGGCAAGCTTCTCGGCTTCATAGTTTCCTTCCGTGGCATCGAGATAGATCCCACCAAGATCCGTGCTATCCTTGAAATGCCACCCCTAACCAATCTCAAGCAGCTTCGCAGTCTACAAGGGAAGCTCTAGTCCATATGCCATTTCATCTCGTAGCTTTCAGACCGCTGCCAACCTTTTCATCATCTCCTTAAGAAGGACATCTCCTTTAAATGGGATGAGGACTATCAAGAGGCTTTTGAAGCCCTCAAAAGCTATCTGGTCTCTCCACCAGTCCTTGTTCCACCTAAAGACGACCAACCCTTCTACCTTTATATCTCTGCCACCAACCATTCGTTAGGTGCCATGATCGCGCACCGAGACGAGCATCATCGAGAGCAAGCGGTTTACTACATCAGCCAAACACTAGTCGACTATGAAACTCGGTATACTCATACTAAGAAACTCTATTTGGCATTAGTCTTTTCTGCTACCAAGCTCCGCCACTATCTTCTCAACCACAAAACCTTTGTCGTCACTCACACCGACCCTCTCAAGTTTATGCACTCCAAGCCATATCAGAATCAATGTATGGCTTGGTGGCTCATGCTGCTCACTGAGTTTGACCTTGAATTCATCCAGCAGAAATCTATCAAGGGGCAAACTATCACTGACCAACTAGTAGATGCCCCTCTTCTCGACAATCAACCTTCACAGTGTGAGTTCCTTGACGAATCTATCGCTACACTTTCCACCGATGACACCGTCTACCAAATGACCATGTTCTTTGACGGCTCCAAATGTCAACTCGGTGGGGGTGCAGGGGTCATCCTCATCCCACTCGAAGGGGAGCCCATGCCTCTATCTTTCAAGCTTGACTTTGATTATACCAATAATATGGCCGAATACGAGGCCTTAATTTTGGGACTTCAGACTGCCCTTTCCCTCCACATCAAGTCTATCAACATCTTCGGCGACTCGTAGCTTGTCGTCAATCAAGTTAACGGTTCATATCTCTGTAAAAATGAAGTTTTGTAGAGGTATAAGAATCGTGTTGACCTTCTTTTGGCATCTTTTGACCATTATCTCTTGCAGACTGTTCCACGCTCTACGAACAAGTTTGCTGACACCATGGCTTCTCTTGCTTCGCATATCCCGTCTTCATCATCGTCATCTCGACTTTTTGTCATGGTGCATCGTGTACCCTTGCCTTCATACATCTCCCCTCACATTGACCATATCAACACTATCAATTCTATCCCACGAGATGACTGGTATAAGCAACTTGTGGACTACTTGTCTCTTTCTGTCACTCCTCCCAACCTCTCTAGCAATGTGCGGTGAGATTTCATCAAGCGCATAGCTCGCTATACCATGCTAGGGGGTCTTCTCTATAAGCGAGGCTTTTATGGCCTCCTTCTTCACTGTCTCACCTCCACTGAAGCTCCTCAAGCCATAAAACAAGTCCATGATGGGATTTGTGGTGGACACTTTAGTGGAAACTCGGTTGCCAAGCGCATCCTTCGCCTGGGTTATTATTGGCCCACCCTTCATCAGGACTGTAGCGACTATGTTCGGCGTTGCATCAAGTGTCAGCAGCACTCTAACCTACTTCATCTCCCCAGCCATGCCTTACAAGTCGCTCAGGATTTATGGCCTTTCTCTCAGTGGGGCTTAGATCTCATCGGTGAGATTAACCCTCACTCGTCTCTTCGTCATCAGTCCATCATCACTGCCACTGAGTATTTCACCAAGTGGGTGGAAGCCATTCCTCTTATCTCCACAAAAGCTAACAAAATTGTCGACTTCATCAGCAGCCACATCACCTGTCATTTCGGTGTCCCTCACAAAATCATCACCGACAACGAAAAGTCCTTCAAAAATAAGACTGTCCAAAAACTATGCGACTCATTTGGCATCAAACTCAGCTTTTCTTCGCCTTACAACCCACAAGTAAATGGGCAGGCTGAGGCTTCCAACAAAATTTTGACTAAAATTCTCATGAAGGTGGTCAACGACACAGGAAGGGATTGGCACATTCATATTCCCTTCGCTTTGTGGGCCTACCGCACTAGCATCCGAACCTCTACGGGTGCTACTCCTTTCTCCCTCGTGTATGGAACAGAGGTTGTCTTACCTCTCGAAGTATAGATCTCATCTCTCTGCATCTCCATGCATGACATTCTTTCCAACGATGACTTTTGTCAAGATCGCTTAGCTCAACTTGAGTTACTTGACGAGTGCCGTCTTGCTGCCCTCAATCATCTCCATGTCTACCAAAGTCGCATAAAGCGAGCCTACGACAAAAATCTGCGAGAATGAGATTTCAACATCGGAGACATCGCCCTCAAAGAGAATCAGCACGTGACCAATATGGAGTGAAGTAAACGAGGCAAATTCACCCCCAATTGGCTTGGACCTTTTATCATCACGCACAAGTATGGGTCAGGGACTTATCGTCTGTCCTCCCTCGACGGACGGCCAGAACCTGAGCCTCTTAATGCGTTGCATCTTCGACCATTCTTCTGTTAGTTGAGTACTCGTCTACTTGACACGTAACTTGAGCTCATCCCTTGAGCAATCCTCATCCTCTTAATCCTCATTCCTTTCGACCCTATTCCCCTTTAACAAGTCCTTTACAACCGTTTTATGACGTATGGATGCTTTTTCCTAATAAAAGGGAGTCCTTGAACTTCTACAGTCTTGTCCATGACTCAAAAAAAAAAAAAAAATCAAATCAAGATGTCAAAACATAATCCAAGGTCACAAAATCAAATCAAAAAGACAGACTGCTCCCTTGAAGGACAGCTGTACTATCATTGCTGTAGCTAATAGACTGATCCCTCGAAGGACAGCTATTCAAACATTATATAAAGCAAAAATATAGACCACTCCCTCGAAGGATGGCTATGACTAAATCTTGCTACAAATAGCAACCTTTCTTAGAAGCTTCCCGCATTGATTAGCTTCGAAGCATGACCACTAAATCAAATGACATCTATATGTAGACTTCCCGCATCGATTAGTTTGCACCAAAAAAAAAAAAAAAAGCGAGTCATGGACTTGGCTTGTAGTTGTCTCAGGGTCTCCTATAAAAAGGGGCAAGGTTCTTCCTGCTCTTAAACTAGGTTACCCTATCCTCCTCCTATTACCTGCTCAAGGGACTTCGAGCTCACTTTAATGTCAAAGTGATTCGATTACCACTCTAACACAACACTGGTCCATGATGTAACGCATACACGGGGCTTTTGTTCTAATAACCCCTATCTATGCTCCCTTTCTGGTCCTTGTCAATGAAAGAGCAATTTGCCTTTCACTTTTTCTCTACACTTTGGTCACATTTAACCACATCAATTGTCGACTCAAACCAAGCTATTTTTCATCCTCATGGCATCAACCATCATCCTCGTCCATTTCACATAGTTTCTATGGACACCAATACACATGGAAACTATCGACCAGACCCAATTTATGTTAAGCATAAACCAATACTTGCTGAAGCATAAATAGACCTCCATTCATTTTTAGCATACATCCATCACGACTATGGAAACTTGCTAGGGATGAAAGACTCTTGACCAATTCTATAGAATACATCATCTTATCCTCATCTTACCCTCATCATTTCGACACTTGACCACATCCAATCATCGACCAATCTTCTCAATTTGTCTGAACTACATTGGTCTGAGGCCCTATGACCAGGGCTATGTAGGCAGCACTCAGATAACACATCCTCTGAGGTTAGCTCGACCACCCCCATTTGTTCATCTCTTTGATGGACAAACCTTCTCTTTTGTGACTTTGATCACGCCCAACTCTGCCAACTTTGACCAAGACCAATCTTTTTCTTTGACCATTCCTCCCTTTTAGGGAGAAGTACATTGGCCTGAGGCCCTTCACACAAGGGCTATGTAAGCAGCACTCAGATCACATGACATTTTCTGAGGTTAGCTCAGCCACATCCTTTCGTCCATCCATCCCCTTGACCAATGACCATTGGAGATCATGCGTATCTCCTTCGACCTTCGACTACTTCCAAGCCAATGTTTCCTTGGTTGTTTTTGCATGTGTGCTACCTCACGGCTGGTTAGCAGAATTGTCCACAGACTATTTTTGACCCTTCGCAAGTATAGGATTGCAAGCCAGTTGATCCCTACTACTTGTGGCATTTTCATGTTTCTGGGAGCACTTCCTGAGCTTGGGATACCTGGAACACGACGACCATTTGGAGCTTCAGCTTAGATTGAGTAACCCGATCAGTAGACGACTAAATGTTGGGGCCCAGTTACTTCAATTTTGGCACTCCTTGACCCTCGACATGCGACAATTTGACCCAATCATCCCGTGAAGTGGCATATGTGCAATCACGACTATTGCAGCATTTTCGCTCACACTCTTCTATCCATCTCTCTGTCAAATCGACACTCGATCTCCAGTTCCCTTCTCTCGACTATCGCTTTGAGGGGGGAACACCTTATCCTTTTCCTGGGGCAACCAACTCCTATTTTTGTCTTGCAGTTCGTCAAGAACAACCAACAAGACAAAAAGGGGCAAATGTAGACACCACAAGTGTGTCTGCACCTTGGTTCTCCCCCCTTGTCCGCCTCAAACCCATATCCTAACCCTTGGCCTTAGTTCCCTCCACTCATTTGATTAAAATAACTTAAATATTTCAATTAAGTGGCCCCCTTTCCACCTCACCCTTGCCACCTTGGATCCCTCCACCTTCCTCTTAACCTTTATTATGCCAAATCTTCTCATTATCTTCCTCCCGCGCCCATTTAAGCATCCTCATGACCGTTCTTCCCACAATCCCTCACCTGGCGGCGTGCAAGAATGGGCAGAGGCTATTTTTAGTCTCTGTCCCCATTCTGCCACTGCCAACGTCGGCGACCCTTCGGCCGATGTCGGCGATACTGCCGGTGTCGACAGCCTTCAAGACTCCTTTCTGCATCCATTCCAACCCCCGGCCCCTTGAGCTCGCAAACAGAATTCTCTTGGCATTTTGGCATTCATTTCTTCTCCCTCTGGACCTCGTGCAACAACAGCAACAGGTGCAGGGATTCTTGAGCAGAGATTTAGTCTTTTGTGGTCTCAACAACAGCTCTCCCACTCTTCATTTAGCAAGCTAAAAAGGTAAGCACAGTCTGTTATTTCATTTCATTTCTTTTCTTTAGTGTTCAGTTGTTTGGCATCTGCTATCTTCCACTCCCTCCGTCCTACCCCCTGAGAGGCTGAAAAGCCTTCTCAGGCCCTGTCCTCTGTCAATCTCCCTTTCACCTGTCATCCCTTCAGTACAATCCCAGATAACCCCCTCATCCCTCCTGCCAACAAAGACCCTGTACAGGGAACCTAATCAGAACCAGACCATTCCCCAGTCCATTCAAATTCATCCCTGAGCTCTGCCTTGACCCTGTTCACAAACCAGACCCATCCACAGTCTAGAAACCTGACCAGACCCGACTACAGGCCACTTCCCCGACCGACGCTGGTTACTTCCCCGACCGATGTCGGCAGGATAACCAAAGTTGGCAGATTAGGAAACCGACGCCGGCAACATTCCCGACCTCGGCGACTGTCATCAGCCCGACAACTCTTTTCAGGTAACCATTGATCTTTTCTTTCATTTCTAATTTGTTTATCACTCCTATATTCTGGCATTCTATATTTCCTTAGTCTTTTATCTGTCTGTTATCAGTGGGTTGACCTCCCTTGAGGAAGTTTTCACACTTCCGGGAACAAGCTCTCGCTTGGCAACCCTCTGCCTATCCATCTAACATTTTCTTGTCCAAGTTTCTTTTTCCTTGCAGGTGTCATTCCTCCACAGCCAAAGAGGGGTGCTCACAAACGTCTAGATTACGGTGCGCAATCTTTATCCAGGTACTTCTAGCCTTGTCCATTTCTTTAGTTTCTTTATTCATCTTTTGAATGTAGAAAGCGAATTAGCGATAGAAACATGTATGACAATATTATTCTTAATTGGAGACTTGTACTAATAGTTTTAAGCCTTTGAATTGAATAGAAGACTAAAATTTACCTTCCTCAATATTTTATAATTGTGTGATTTCATTTTTTATATACATTTGTGGTAAAATTCATTATTTCTTGTGTATGTCCATTTCCTTTCACCTTGCTATTGGTAGGTTGGTCTTGTGTAGGTCATATATTGTGTTAAATCTCATTATGCTAGTGATTTGTTGTGGAGATTAGCTAATTATGTCTAGTATAGGGCCTTTCAGTTATCCCTTCAAGTTCTAAGCATAGATCATGACCTTCATATGAAATAAGAATGCATAAGAAGCCAAATTTGGGGAGTGTGTATGAAAAATTCAATCGATTAAGCTTTTATAGATAGGTGGAGGAGACATTCAAGTCTGGTGAATCACATTATATTAAATTTTTAGTATCTTTCTTATCCTTTTTCACACCAAAGCATAGTTGTAGTTTAGAATATGATTTATGTAATGAAATTACTTAGATGTTCACATAGAATGATTTTATATTGTGTAGAATAAGTAAATATGATAGATCACACAGTGATAATTGACAGTAGAATAGAATACTAGATAATATAGCAAAGCCACTTCGAGGGGGTAACCTCAACATCAATGCAATAATAGAAAAATACTTAACATAATGAATACAGACTAACCACTACCTCCTATATATAGTCTACTTAGCCAAGGTTATTCCATAGGCTACCTTATCTAAGAACATAGATAAATGTAATAAGTAAATAAATGAGGTATGTAAGCCATAATTCAGACATACATATACCTAGACACACTAATGGATAAGGGTGTAACAAGCCCTTCCCATTCAAAATAACATTGTCCTCAACATTATGGCAACTCTGGATGCTACTGCATAAATTTTTCATCCTCCCAAGTGGTGTCTTCACATGGCATATTCTTCCATTTTATCAAGTACTATGTAATTGTTTTAGAGCATATTTTTTTGGTGTGCCTTTGAAGGATCACCTTAGGATCAATAATAACTCTACCTTCCTCATCTAATTTAGTTAATTATATTTGAATGGAAACTCTATGTCTAATGTCTTTCTTCAGGCATGATACATGAAATAATAGATGTATGGGAGTGGATGAAGGAAACTCTAATTTGTGGGCCACACTACTAATTATTTTCAAGATCTGATAAGACCCATAATACTTAGGGGATAACTTTTAATCCTTTTTTTGTTTCTTCAATGACATATGTTTGTATAGATGCAAGTGAACAAATACCCGATCACCAATGTCAAAATGCCTCTCACTTCTATGTTGATATACCTATTGCTTCATGTGGTTCTAGGCCATAGCTAAATTTTCATGCAAACTTGCAAGGACCTCTTGTTGATGGTGAATATGTTCTTCAAGTGCATGAACCTTAGGATGGACCTTCAAGGTTGAAGTGATGGATGGAGGGTGGTATCCATATAGTGCCACAAAAGGAGAAATTTTGGAAGAACTATGAATAGAAGTATTATACCACCATTCAACAAGTGTTAGCTAATGAACCCATTTATCCTATTTATCAGAAACAAAATAATGAAGATATCCTTCTAGACATTTGTTGACTACCTCAATTTATTCATTAGATTGAGGATGATAGGATGAACTATGAGCCAATTGGGTGCCCAAACATGTAAATAAATTAGTCCAAAAATTATTAGTAAAAATGGAATCTCTATCACTGATAATGATCTTAGGGGTCCCATGTAGTTTCTAAATTTTATTGAGAAATGTAGCAGGTACTGTATTAACAATAAATGGCTAGGATAAAGAACAAAAATGAGCATACTTACTGAGATGATCTACAATAACCATGATACCATTTTAACCTTCAAATCTTGGTAAAATTATAATGAAATCTATAGATACCTCTTCCCAACACTGGCTAGGGATGGATAAAGGCTGTAAAACACCTGGAGTTTTGATGGTTACACCTTTGTTTTGTTGATAGATCATACATTTAGCCACATATTTTTGGACATCCCCCTTGAGACCCTCCCAAAAAAAATATTGCTTGATTCTATGATAGGTTTTCAAAAATCTTGAATGACCCCCAATTGGAGTTGCATGAATTTCTTGAAGGATTTTTTGTTTAAGAAGAGAATTATTACATAGGTACAATTTGTCTTTATACCATATTGCATTACCCTTCCATGTGAATTTTTCAAATCCACCTAAACCTTGATAAATATTTTGAATTAAATCATAGGCATTACTATCATGTTCCCATTCTAATCATGCTTCATCTAGCCAAGCTACCTACAAAATGGTTATGGCACATAGCAATGCCTCAACTAATTCATCTTTTCTAGATAGTGCATTTACCACCACATTGCCCTTGCCTTTTTTGTAGATTGTTTCAAAATAATAAACTAAAATCTTAGTTACCCATTTTTGTTGTTCTTTAGATGAAAACTATTGTTCTAAAAAATATTTGAAACTAGCATGAACAATATTTACCTAAAAGTGATGACCCATCAAATAAGGTCTCCATTTTTTGATCACATACAAAATGGCCATCATTTCCTTCTCATAGATGGGTTTGTGCTGATTTTTACCCTTTATTTGATGACTTTCAAATGTAATTGGTCTACCTTCTTGTATGAGTATAGCACCCATAACATACCTATATGCATCACATTCAACCACAAAAGTTTTAGAAAAATTAGGAGTGGCCAATACTAGAGTAGTGCACATAGCCAGTTTTAATATTTCAAATTCCCAAGTAGATAGATCAATCCACTAAAATTAATCATTTTTTAACAAGAGGTGAGTGGTGTGGACACCTAAAAATGGCCATCGATAACCTCCAATTAGGCTTTTGGCTAATTTCCACCCAAAATGGATAATTTGGTCTAAAAACAATAAAACATGCTAAATAATGTGAAATAGACATATTCAAGTGCCGATTCTCCCTAAATGGGACAATGCAATTTATGGGCTAGCTAGCTTTGATCAGATCATTCTGAGCTAAAGTGCCAATTTTGCACCTGCATGCTCTAGATTTTTCTTCCCTATCAAATATTTTTAAAAGGCTCATGCCTTTGTTATTTTTTGTTAGTAACATCCTAAATGGGAATATGCATCCAATGCATTTGACAGTGACTTCAAATTCCAATCCAATCAAATTTAGGACCAATAACAAGGCATTTTGATCAATTTGAGTAATTTGTGCATAAAGTTATTAATCATGTTTAAGAGCGAATTAACCCAAATCAAGGCCTAATCAATAATTCCATGGAAACTTGCTGAATAATTATTTTTGGAAATGAATATTTTATATATATATATATATATATATATATATATATATATATATATATATATATCATCAAGTGACCTCATTTATTGGGAATACAACCTTAGGCCATAAATGCCACAAATATCAAGATTCATTCCCTTCATGCCTCATCAATGCCTTCCATGATGCCCTCCATGCCTCTTAATTGCCCCTTCTTCCAAGGTCATGATGAGAATAATTAAAAACTTAATTCCAAAAAATGAATTAATCTTTAACCACACATCTCAATCTTGAGATTGATGGTTGAGGTTGATTCTGATCAAATCTAAAAATCTATTAATAGGAGGCCTCACAACATCATTTATAAGCTTTTTTGGTGCAAAGTTATAATGCCAAATTGGTTCCAAAAGTTTTAATAAAATAGTCTTATAATGCCAAATTGATTCTGAGCCACAAGCCAAAGGTGTCAAAGAGAGATGGAGGTAGCCAAGCTTCTATTACCAAGGACTTCATGAGCACAAGCTAAGAAAGCCACCACTACAAAGGCATTTAGAGCATCCAAGGAAGGTGAAAGAATTATTATGTTTTCATTCCTTGATTTTTA
Source organism: Torreya grandis (assembly GCA_037957365.1). Classification (NCBI taxonomy): domain Eukaryota; kingdom Viridiplantae; phylum Streptophyta; class Pinopsida; order Cupressales; family Taxaceae; genus Torreya; species Torreya grandis. Next base: position 452,935 of record JARHVA010001701.1, on the reverse strand, counting down.
GTTGTATTTACCATTTACTTTTATTAACTAAGATATCCCTAGTATCTAGGTCTAGAGATGTTATGCTATTAGTTTTTTTTATTTCATTTTGGAACTAACATCATACTAATCATCCTTTCTGGAGTCAAATTCCTAAATCACATAATGGCATGCCTAGTTGGACCAAACACATCCTACACCTAAAGGAGATCCCTTTTCAACCCTAAAATATTTATTTGATCCTTTAAAACTCTTTCAAATTGATTTTGTAACTTTATTTTACCATTTTTGGTTGCCACAATTTTTACATAGTAATCGATGTCGATAGAAATACTAGCATCGGTTACTTGTCTTAACTGATGTCAGTTAGAGAACCAACCTCGGTTAGATATTAGCTGGCCATAACTGATGTTAGTGGTATTAACTGATGTCGGTCACTATGTTTTTCCAAAAACACATACCTGAGAGCTATTTTTCCAAATTTTATTGTTTTAAATTCAAAAGAGCTTCAAAGCTAAAGGACATGCTAAAAATTTTGCTGCAGGACCAAGTGGGATTTTTTCTAAAACATGCTTAAATCACTATTTCATGCTTAAAATTTGATTAGGATCTTTGTTTTAGTGTTTAACAAAGAATTTAGGTGTTTTTGGTGAATGTTTTTCAAAGTTTGTAACTAAGACCAAGGGGTCAAATGAACACCACCAAACATTTCAGTTGGGTTTAAAATTGAACAAACTTGTCAATTATTTTTTTCAATAGTTGATTAGATTAATTTTATTTTGAAAAAAGAGGGATGTTGCATGTATGCTCTTCTATTTATCCCCTTTAGGGAACCCTTGGAATCAAAAGTGCCATTCCTATTTCAAAGAGCCTAGTCCAAGGTTTAGAAAGAAAGTCATCTAAAGCACTCCCCAAAAACTCATCAAAGTTTGGGTGATCTTTAAAATGACCCTAAATTCTTTCTATTAGTCTTTTATTTCATGTAAACTTAGCTTTCAAGGGGGACATCATTACCTCCCATGAGTTCTTTAGGGAAGCTTTGAACCAAGGTTTCACCTCCCAACATTGACTTCACTTATTCCTTTGGAGTTACACATGGGACGTATCTACATTTGGACATCACACTACACTGAGCAAACAATAGGATGTAGTGGTTTTAAAGATGAATATACCTTTTTACAACTAGTCAATGTCATAGTCACCTAATTTATGTGCTTGTCTTTTACATCATTTGATGTGAAAGTCATTATGCAATTGATTCCCCTAGAATAATTGAAACCTTGGTAGTTTAGTAAACCCCATTTTTCCATACCCTTGCTAGGATTTAGATGATTATACTTAGTGTATTTTGATCATTATTTGTTTGGTATGATTTGAGACTAAAACTTGTTTGTTTATTCATAAGCCATGTCAAAACAATGCATTTGAGTTATGAAGGGTAGTGTTATGATACCCAAATCATGTCAAAAAAATTTGATCCTTTTAAGTCTTTGAAACATAACATTATACACATTATTCAAGCATACTTACATTGTTAGGCTGCTCAATTTGTTTCAAAACTAGTTTACCATTATATCAAAACCATTTGTTTCAAACCATTTTTTGTATACCATTTGGACTTTTATCTTTTGTCGTCATGCTATCCAATCTTGTCTAGCTTGTTTGGTCAAAACCTAGATTTCATCATTGAGTTTTCAATTAGCCTTATAAAGTTTGGATTCAAACATTGATTGATTTCTATTTAGGCCTTAATTATTGGGGTTGATACATAGATTTTTATTTTTTGGGTTGCATAACTTTGGTTAATCGATTACCCAAATTTGAAAACTATTGATGGTTTAGTTCTTTAATGCCTATCCTTATTATTGTTTATACCTTTATTTGGGAGAATACAACCTTTCTCAAAGATATTTTTGTCTTATGCCTTATGCTAATTGATCATGTTTATGTTTGATTCCATGTGTTGGATCTATGTCAAAGTTGTTTCCAAACTTGTTAGATTAAATTGAATCACATCAGACTTTATTTCAAGTCTAGATTTTGACATTGTTTGGCCAATAGTCCTAGCACATACCTATTTGTTTAAGCCTGGATTTTGACTTTATGTTTGAACAAAATACCTAGTAACTCAACGTTTCCCTTTCCTACTTTAGACCTTTTTTAGAACACTTTGACCTAGACTTTTGACATGTCAAATTTTATTTAGATGCTTGACCTTTTATGCATGTGACATTTGACATTAAAAATTTGATGTTAGGATATTTTATGCCAAGTCTTACCACAAAAAATTTTAGAGATACAACTCCACTTTTAAACCACATTAGAGATATAGCTCCACCTTTTGACCAAGTTAGACCAAGTTTGAACCATTTATCCTTTGGACATAGTTTTTTAGAGTTTATTTTTAGAGCTTTCATCATTTACATGGATATGTCTTGCTACACTTATGGTGGAGTCACTTACAATATGAATTATGATATAATGAATACACAAAATGACTTTTATGGCTTTTGTCAAGACCCCAATGATGCTAATATTATTTGTGAGATAGATTTCTATTGACCTCATATTAATCATTTATGGGAACAAAGTCATGAAGTAAATTATGATCAAACTCAAGATCTTGATTAGTATGAAGAGGCTTGTGAAGAGGACTCTAAAGACCCAACTATAGATAATTTTGTTTGGGATATGAATCCATATCTTCTTTATAATAATCAGTACATGGAACACAGTCAAAAATTAGCTTATGAGCCAACTCATGACTGGGATGATTTGGTTTATGAGGAAGACTTAGATGATTTTGATTATGCTAGAAATCAAATTTCATGACATCCTTTTGTTATCTGATCATAGACTAAAACAAAAGGATAACATGAAATAGAGTAATATTGTAATAGAGTACTCTGAATCTAATTCTAAATCAAGGGAATCTAAATCTGATATTAAGATGAAGAATATGTTTATCGTTGTCACAACATTGGTTACATATGTCTCGTAGATCAATTTGAATAAATTTTTGATCCTTATATATTTTTTGAGGATGAGTAATTCAACTTTGACACAAGTTATCCTAATATCTTCTACAAGGATTTTGAAGCCTCTCCCCATTTCATTACTATTTCACAGGCCATTACCATCAACCAAAATAGCCATATCATTGACATTCCATCTCCCATAATTATTGATTGGGATTAATATAATCACACTTTGTTGAATTAAATCCATGGTGACATAACATTTGAAGAAGAGCAAGGAGGCCAAGACAACATTCATGTATTAAAAGAACACTCTCTTAGTGAAACCTTTTCAAAGGTGCTAGGGGAAAATCCAAGTTAAAACTCAATATCTTTTAGTCAAACTTTTTAAAAAGTGCTAGAAGATAATCAAATTAAAAATCCAATTTTCATTAGTGAAACCTTCTCATAGGTGCTATAGGAAAATCAAGACAAATTTATTAGTGAAAACCTCATTCAAGCACCAATAGCTAAGCACAAAATTTCTTCACTATTGAATGAATACAAAATCAAGGATCAAATAAAAATAGTTTCCAATATAAAGCCTAATTAGATGGTATCTACTCTCAATATCAAACAATAGAAAAATCTAGTGGTCATCTCAAGAGAACAAGTCTTCGACCCTATCACAACCAAAATTATGTCAAATTCAGCATCAATAACATTACATGTGATTGAAAGTCCTAATCTTCATTTGTTTCCCCACCATTATACCTTCCATTATCATTTGCCATTCCATTTCACAATCAAACCCACCATCCATTATTTATCCCTATTTACCATCCATGGTCATACTTTCCTTTGTAGAAGATAAAAATATACCTTGTCTTGACATTTAAAGGAATCAAAATCAATGACCAAGGAAAATCACAAAAAATAGTCTCAACAACTAAATCTATAGGCCATTCTTGATAGAACAGATATTTAGATAAGGTATGGGATAGAAATTAGCATGATCGAGTATTTTGTTTATATCATTTGTTGATTAGGAAGTGCATCTCCCCATCAATAAGAACAATAGAATCAAAATCCATACCTAAGACAAAAACATGTACCATACCATTTCATTGCCATGTCATTGTGGTTATTATAGATGCCTATTTGTTATTATCATAGATCCTACCATTCACCCCATCACTTGGGGGCAACCCTCTTATAATTTTATCAGACCATCATTATCCTTAGCAAAACCATGCCATCCTATCATTCCATTCCTATCTAGACCAAAGCTTATTTTTAGTCATCATACACAATCTTGTTTTGATCTTGGTTCATTTGGTTCTTTCTACACTTTTTATGAAAGGATTCTAATCAAGTTTCAACAATCAATCCAATCCATGTTTACAAAAATAGTCTATGAAAGTAGTGTGATATTTGATCTAGATAGATATCTTTCATCTTATCCATGTTTTTTTATGTGAGCCTAATTATATCCACCTATGGGCAAATCAGTGTTCAACTAGTGTTGCTACTAATTATAACTGCCTATGGGAAAATTAGTATCATTGACCTATGCCATTATATCCTAGTTAAAACTACCTAGAGGCAAACTAGGGAAAACACTTGTTTACCATGCATTACCACATCACCTTGTCATAATTGTTTTCATTTGACTGGAAATTTACCAAATTTAAGAACTTGTTGAGACCTAGTTGTTTTTTACCCATATTTTGTGTGGATGGAATTACTATGATTTGAGGTCATTTTGGGACTATATGGGTCATGCTCAATTCATGTTGAGGTCACCTCAGTCCCCCTTTCCATATGCTCTCACCATTTTATGAACAACCTAAGCTAAATGCTCTCATCATTTTGTGAGTAGGTATCTTGTCATTCTCTAACAAGTTAAGATACCTTCAAAATTACAAAAACATTCATAAAATTTCAAAAATCTAAAAATATTTATCTTATCTAAGCCTAGTTAGTTATCCTCAATCCACCTTACTAGGGCATTGTCATTTTTAGGATACTTTATTTTACTTTTATTTTTAGGATTTTTATTTATTTCCAGTTGTTTGTTTATTTGTTTTTCTATTTGTTTGTTTGTTTATTCACTTTCCTGTTTGTTTTCTTTTAGCATTGTTACCTCGACTCAGTCTATATGTTTTCATTGGGTGATTCCTTACACACATTATTCTTTAATCCATCCATATTCATCCATTAACATTGTCATCATGGTTTTTATCATTGGTGCATTGTTTTTTGAGTGTTTATTGGATTGGGAGTCATTCCTTATGCATATTTTATCTTAGTCTTCATGATGTTCTATCATAAATCCTACCATCACATGATATAACAAAAATTAGATTCAAAAATGTCTAAAATCAATGGAGTTATAGAATTTTCTCCTTAGCACCTTGGAAAATCCTCCCACCCACCTATATCAATATAACTCATTTAACCATTCTAGTTGTATCATTGTTAATTAGGACAAGCATATCCTCATTTATAGGTACAACTGAATCATTCACACTTATCAATATTATTCTTATATTACATCACTTTAAACCCACTCATATTTAATATATATTCTAGGTTATAACCTTGAGTTATGTTTGCTAATTAGCCCTAACTAGGGCATCATCAATTTTAGCCAATTCAGGTCTGCTTAATGATTATAAATGCCTATGGGCAAATCATTATTTTAACTTTTATTATTGATTATAACCACCTTTGGGTAAATCAACATCCTTTTTAAAATCAATACATGTAGGCATTTTCTGAACCACAGGTTAATTCCACCTTTCTTCTTATTTCTTTTTGAGGGACCATCCATCAACAAATGTGATGACCACTCCCTCAAGGGGGCATCATCATAGGCTTACAAAAACCATTTGGAGCTTTATTCTTTAACCATCATCTTATTTTTTGGAATATAGGCCATCTCTCATTATTTGAGAAGACATTGATTTTCCTATAGTTTATAATGCCTTCCTAAATAAGGGCAAACTGTAGACACCTAAAATTGGCCATTGATAACCTCCAATTAGGCTTTTGGCTAATTTCTACCCAAAATACATAATTTGGCTTAAAAACACTAAAACATGCTAAATGATGTGAAACTGACATATTCAAGTGTCAATTTTATCTAGGGTTTCCCTAAATGAGGCAATGTAATTTATGGGCCAACTAACTTTGATCAGATCATTCTGAGTCAAAAAGCCAATTTTACACCTAGGTGCTCTGGATTGCTCTTCCCTATCAAATATTTTACACAATACTCATGCCTTTGTTATTTGTTGTTGGAAATATCATAAATGTGAATACACATCTAATAGTGAATTCCAAATCTAATCCAATCAAATTTAAGACCAATAATAAGGCATTTTGATCAATTTGAGTAATTTGTGCATAAAGTGCTTAATCATGTTTAAGAGATAATTAACCCAAATTAAGACCTAATCAATAATTCCATAGAAACTTGTTGAATACTTATTTTTGGAAATGAATATTTAATATCTACATCATTAAGTGACCTAATTTCTTGGGAAGATATCCCTAGGACATAAATGCCACAAATATTAGGATTCATGCTCTTCATGCCTCATCAATGCCTTCCATGATGCCCTCCATGCCTCTTAATTTCCCCTTATTCCAAGGTCATGATGAGGATAATTAAAAACTTATTTAAAAAAATTGAATTAATCCTCAACCACACGTCTTAATCTTGAGATGGATGGTTGAGGTTGATTCTGATCAAATCCAAAAATCTATAAAAGGCCTCACAACATCATTTCTAAGTTGTTTTGATACAAAGTTATAATGCCAAATTGGTTGAAAAACTTCAATAAAATAGTGGTATAATGCCAAATTGATTCCAATCCAAGCCAAGCCATAAGCCAAAGGTGCCAAGGAGAGATGGAGGCAGCCAAGCTTCCATTTACAAGGACTTCACGAGCACAAGCCATGAAATCTACCACTACAAAGGCATTTGGACTATCCAAGGAAGATGAAGGAATTATTATGTTTTCATTCCTTGATTTTTAGTTGTGTTTATCATTTTCTTTTGTTAACTAAGCTATCCCTAGTGTCTAGGCCTAGAGATGTTATTCTATTAGTGTGTTATATTTCATATTTTTTTATTTTGGAACTAACACCATACTAACCATCCTCTCTTGAGTCAAATTACTAGATCACAAGTGGGGCTGCAATACTACCATAATTTTTGACAAACCTATGATAGTAACCAGTAAGCCCCAAAAATCCCTAAAGTTTCTTGAGTGTTTTAGGAATTGGCCATTCCACCATTGCTTGGATTTTTGTAGGATCCATTTTCAATCCTTCATAAGACACAAGATGACCTAAATATTCAACCTCACCAGCCATAAAAGTACATTTGAAAGGTTTGGCATACAATTGATTTTGCTCCAAAATGGAGAGTACCTATTTCACATGTTTCAAATGGTCTTCCCAATTTTTACTATAAATGAGGATATCATCAAAGAATATTAAAACAAATTTCTTCAAAAATGGCTTTAAAATAGTATTCATCAAACTTTTAAAAGTAGATAGGGCATTTTTTAGACCAAAACGCATAACCAAAAACTCATAATGGCCCTCCTGAGTCTTAAAAGTAGTTTTGGGTATGTCTTTATCATGGATCTAGATTTGATGATACACAAAATCCAAATCTAACTTGGTAAAATAAAGAGCACCATTTAATTCATCTAGAAAATAATTAATGATAGGAATAGGAAACTTATCTTTGATAGTGTACTTGTTGATTTATCTATAGTTAGGACACATCCTCGAGGTGTCATCTTTCTTTATCACCATGACAACTAGTGAAGAGTATTCACATTGGCTATGGCAAATGATTCTTTCATCCAACATCTCTTGTACCATATTTTCAATTTCACTTTTCTAGGCATAGGAATACTTATATGGCCTGATGTTAGGTGGTGTACTACTAGGAATAAGTGTGATAGCATGATCATGCATGTGACTCAGTGGAATTCCTTTTGGCATATATCCAAAATAAATTGAAATAACATCAATTATTTATTGTAGATCAAGAGGTGGAGATGGTTGAGTTGGTTGTACTTCCATAGAAAACAAACAAGCTACAAATCCCTTAGCACCCTTACAAAGAATCTATCATTTGATGGGAGCTAACAAGTTTTATATATTTAGAATTTAATCCCCTTCACTCAAATTTCCTCTCTTTAGAATGAAAATGCATGAATAATTCTTGAAAATTCATCTCAATATTGCCTAAAGTGGTGAGCCACTAGACTCCCAAACTAATATCAGCTCCACCCATGGGAATAGAAAACATAAGAGAATCTAATAAGTATTCTCCCATGGCCAACTTAATACTATGAAATTTTCTTCAATAGCTAATAGTACCACCATCTATAATCATAACTTGAAATTTTAGAGCTAGATAAATGAAATAGTTCAAATGAGTAGCCAACTTACTATGGATGAAGTTTTGTGTGCTCCCATAATCAATCAAGATAGTGACCTTTTATTTCTTAAATAAACCCATCACCTTAATAGTTTGAGGAGTACTAATACCTAAAAGGGCATGAAAGTAAATATTAAGATGAGAGTCTTCAAATTCCTCCTTAGGAACTTTTGGATTCTCATCATGTACTTCTACATCACCTTCATCATCATTGGCACCTTCAATGTAAAATAACTTCTTTTTAGCACAATGATGGTCTTTTCTCCATTTTCTATCACAACCATAAAATAACCCTTTAGATCACTTCTCCTCAATTTTTCATTGTGTTAATCTGATGGGCTATGGAAATGATGGTGCTAGAAAGTTGTGATCATGACCAATAGTGAAAGTTTTCCTTTTAACCATCTCTTTTTATTTTATCATGCATGCCTTATGGATAGCTTCTGATACAAATATTGGGTTAAACATTCAAACCTTGAATTGGATGATATCTTTGATGCCACCTAAAAATAGATCAGTCAAATTTTCCTCAGTTATATCTTCCACCTGTAAAGAGAGATTCTAAAACTAATGAATATAATCCTTCATAGTTCATGTTTACCATAGCTTGGCTAATTGGATGAAATAGTTCTTAGAGATATTATTCTTATAATGAGCTAACAAATCCTCAGTGAAAATAAACCATGTAATAGGAGCACCATTATTTTTATTTTGAGAACATAACTAGTGATACCAAATGAATTTCTCAAGTTCCAAATACAAGGATACCGTTATCACCCTCTGATAACTAGGGGTTTGATGCAACTCAAATAAAATCTTAATTTGGGTAATCCAAGTGAGAATATCCTTACCATCAAAATTACACATGTCCACTTTTGGCAACATTAGTTTCATACCAGCATGGGAGTTATTGAGAGGAGGATTTGAATGCTAAAGTGTAGGGTTATTGGGCTAAAACTGAGATGTAATGGTATCCAATTACATAGTGATATGTTATAATTCATTGTGAACCCCATCAATATCTCTATGCATCCTTGAAACATCAACTTAGACTACAAAAAATTCATCATGCCTCACCAAGTTCTTTATGTCTACTTGAAGCTGAGAAATCACTAGATCTAAAGTTTCAAAATCCATGTCATGGATAATAGGACTCTTAGGAGTTTCTTTTCCCCCCCTTTTCTTCCTTGAGTACCTAGACCTACCATATAAAACCCTAGGAGGGTTTTCACCCTAAATAAAGTGTACCAATAAATGGTATCAGTGTGATCACCTTGTCAAGATGAATCTAATCACTACCTTTGTGCACTAGGGTAAAAATTTTGGTACCAAAAAAAGTGTACTAATAAAATATACCATTGTGATCATCTCATTGAGATGAATCTAATGACTGCAATTGTGCAAGGAGAATTTTTTTTACCAAACTCTTTTTACTATTTTATTAAATAACTTTTTCAAAAAGGCATTTTGAGCAATACTATGCTAATGGAAAAAATTAATTCTTCTTAGATTGCAAGTTATGTTTTTTCACTCTCATTGCTCCTAGAAGCCATGCCTCACCAGGTCCAAAAAAATACCACAATAAACTTGCCCAAATCAAAGCTTTGATACCACTTGCAATGAAATTACTTATATGTTCACATAGAATTATTTTATATTTCATAGAATAAGCAAATATGATATATCACATAGTGATAATTGATAGCAAAATATAATATTGGATAATATAGTAAAACCACTTCAAGGGGGCAACCTCCACATCAATGCACTGATAGAAAAATACTTAACATAATGAATAAAGACTAACCACTACCTCCTATATATAGTTTACTTATCTAAGTTTATTCAATAGGCTAACCTATCTAAGAACATAGAGAAATGTAACAAGTAAATAAAAGAGGTATGTAAGCCACAAGTTGGCCACACATATTGCTAGACACACCAATGGTTAAGGGCATAACACTTTGATAGCATAGGTTATAAGGCTTCAATATGATCTTAAATAAATTAAATTGTGATTTAAAATGATTTGGAATTATGTATATATTTACCTCTACCATAGGTCACCCATAACCTAGGGGTATTTCCATTGTGTCTCTTGAAGTAGGTCTCAGAACCTAACAGGGTGCACTTAAAGGAGACAACAACTATGTAATGTGAATTTTATATAAAAATATTTTTACTTTTATAAATATGTGGTCCTTTATTTTAACTTATTTCAATTTTTTTAATATATATTTTATGTATTTAACTTTGTATTTTAAATAAATGGTTATAATCAATAATGCATATGTTGATGGTTAAAACTACACCACTTAAATAAAGCAAGGAAGTTTTGCCACATTTTATGTGATGTTCATTAATGTGAAGAATGTGACACAAATGTTAATAACCCATAACCTTATCAAAATATGACACATAATTTTTTTTTAAAAAAAATTCACCCACTATTCATGATAATATCAATGTTTCCTAATGTGTACAAAATTTGGGGCATTTTTGAACAAATATCCTATGTTTTTCAATCAACTATTTTATCTACTTTTGAATTAATAAAGAAATATAAATCCTAATCAGATAAATTGATTAGAATAATACAAGTTGTTGTAAATAAATTTTTGAACATAAAACTAAAGTTAAATTATTGAAATAGATAAATCAAAACATAAATGAAAAAGGATAAACTATGTAAAAGAGAGATGAACTTAACTTTTGGAGTCATCAGATGATTGAGCTAAAAAAATAGACTAAAAGAACATACAAGGTGCAAAAGACCCAAAAACCTCTTAGAAGTTGCGTCTGAGTTCCCTCAAGGACACTAACACCCATTAGAGGACATAACCTAATTCAAATATCGTACCTATTTATTAGTTATATATTTTTGTATAAAACTATAACTTTTGGCATAGGTAAATGTGATAGTGAAAATTAGGTCTTCTCAGGATGATTTAAACTTTGAAATTGTGTGAGAGACCTATATATAATTTTTTCAAGTTTCAAACCCTATCTTTCTACCACAAGTAAAAAAATGGGTGTGAATGATTAAAAGAGGTTAGTGATTAGAGTTCTTCTAGACCTCAACACTCCACTATGATGAACATTGTTTACATTCCAAGACATTAAAAAGGGATCAAACCTCCATTAATTTCTCCCACATATGTGCTTTGTGAAATAATGTTCATTTTGATATATGAATGCATCTAGATTTGGCTAGAATACTTGATCTTTCTTGACTAGGGTTGTATAAAACTAAATTCAAACCTATATCATGGCTACTCTAACTGCTTAGAACTGACTTGGGAAGAATAGGAAACTTTTTTTAATGTGCACTTGTGTAAATAATCTCTTTTAATATAATTTATATTGTTTCTAATATTTTTTAAATGAATGAATTAAATGTTATTTTATAGTTGTTCAAGTGGGAAAAAGACTCATTGGAGATTTTAGGAATCTAAAGGTTGACCCAAAGGACACTTTCCTTTTTGAAAATTTGACTCATGTGAGGGAAGGACAAGATAGATAGATAGAGACAATAATGATGGGACTTCCTATCTTGTTGGGAATTAATGTCCCTTCAAGAAAGGTACTGGATTTGGGGTCTAAACATCACAATGTATATGTGTAAAAGGTTTTTTTAACTATAATATCATTTTTATAGATGACAATAGATGGCCTTGTAATTAAATTAGATCTCCTATTATGCCTAGGATATGTCAAATTGATGAAATAAGTTTCAATTAAGTGCATATGTTAATTAATGGCAAAAAGGGATTAAATAGTCATGATCAAGTATTCATGACCAAATTTAGGTTACTATATTCGCCCCCCTCTTTAGTATAAAAATTAAATTAATATATTAAATTTAATCTATACCTTAGTGTGTAAGATACATTTTTTTATTTGAGTTGCATACTTCGATCATGCAAGGCACCATTAGTTTGGAAAACCATGAAAAACACCTAAATTTGATAGATATTATTTTTAATGGGATTTTTATCTTGAAAAAATACTAGAAAAATTAATATCTAAGTAAATTTACTCATGAAATCCTTCAACTTAACATGAAGTTGTTATTTATTTATTTTGAAAACTAAAATTTAAACACTAGAATTTGAACATTTGACATTTTGGTTAAACTTTGATAATTTATAATTTGAAATAAACTTTTCTAAATAAAAAATTTATTATATTTAAGTTAAAAATTGAAATGTGAGTATGAAATGAACAGACTTGTATATATGACGTCCATTCTAATTTGTTTACTTTTCTTGGCAATGATGTTTCCTGAAGCATTAGATAATTGGTGCCTCCCATGAAGCACTTGGATAATATGGTTCCTTAGCCAAACCATTTGATAAAATTAGGGGTAACCAAACCCAAACTTGTTTTTTTTCTTTTCAAGTGAAAATATTTATCATTGGATAATACCAAAACTTAATTATATTTTTTAATATTTATAACCCCAAGATGTAAATGTATAACTCCAACATTATAAAAATTGAATTAACCAATGTAAATGTATTTTAGATTTAATTTAAAAATCATGGTATATGAAAGCATGATCACAAGAGAAATAGAGTAAACCCATGTTCTTACCTTGTTCATAGATGTGTCATAAAATTGTATTATGCCACCACTATAATTATATAATTTGAAAATATATGTGAATACTCCTTGAAACTGGATATGGGAGTGCATATAAAATGGCATATTCCCCCATAATATGTGCCAATAGCTAAATTTTTATTTAACCTTAAAAATATATATTGGGGTTATCTAGGGTTAAAGGGGATATAGATAGCCTAAGGTACAAGGGTGATAAACTATCTCTATAAAATACCAATTAGATGTTAAACTCGGATATAGCATATGTCAAATTCATTAAATTAGGATATACTAAAAATAATATGATTAAATATTCTATATATTTAAAATGAAAAAGAAACAAAGTACTTAGCTAGTTCTAATGCTAATATAGTCTTAGATTTAGAATAGGTAAAAAGCAGATTGGAAGAGGGTTCTGGAATAGTCACCAAATTTTGGATTAAGTGCCTCTATAACTATGAACACTAGCACCAACATGGGATTATTGAATCAATGCTAATATTTAAACCTAATTTAGGTATCCTATATGGATTACCTATTGGAAAAGGATGCGACCATTTGGATACTTATGGGTTTGTATTTGAATTCACTCTGGTGCATTCAGATCTAGGTCATGGATTATCACTCCTTATGAAATTACAAAACCTTAGTTATTCATCTTCATATTGACCTTGGGGGAGATGTTTTATTAGGCACACAGTGTTGAGATAACCCTAAAGACCCCTCTATCAATGAAAATTTACTACATATCCAATAATCTAAAGAGGGCCTTAGACTAAGGTAGTTATCCTCTACATGTTGGATTTTATGCAAATTGTGCAATATGTGGAAAGCAAGGACAATAATGACCTAGCATGTAAATTGTAAAAGATAGATATTGGGATGATCTTTTATTACTTTAGACCTATTTATATTTTTTTCTTATGATTGATATTGACATAAGATAAAATATGAAATCTTTGCTCACTTGAGTTCTTGATTTAATGCCTTTTGTAATTTGTTTGGTTTGTAGGGAAGAAGTTTCTAGGTGTATGTTGAGTGAGGAATGAATGAGGGTTGATATTGTATTTATATCAATCCCTTTGGATAAGTAACTCACATTAAATCACATATGCTAACCATTATTATAAATTTCATTTGAAAATTATATGGATTTAGGGAACTGAACACTTACATCAAATCTGGACACCTACATAGATATAGGTGTCTATTTGACATAAGTGTTTAGTGAACAAGAAAGTCAGTATAAACTTAGAACTTGAAGAGGTGGAATATAGGTATGTTTTAATCCTTATGGGTAAGATATAAGGTATTTTTCATCAACTTAAGACTATCCAAACTAAAAGATAGGCCAAGGAGGCATAAGATAGAGAAGATGCATGACTTTCAAAAGAGGTAAAGGTTCATAACTAAGAGGGACAACCAAGGTTTGAGTTTTCCAAGTGTATAATATTAAATTTCTTTATAATCCATAAACATCATCTACATTTTCCCCACCTTTAATTTAGTAATGAAATTATTGGTGTAAATGAGAAGAAATGTATCCCTGGGTGTATATAACACACCTTACCTTTACTTGAGTCTAAATTGAGTGATTTTATTGAAAATAACCTACAACTAAGAGCATGTTATAGTAAATAATTAGTGTATATAATCTGAAATTTAAAGTATTGAAAAGATTTAAATTTAAATAGAAAAGTTTAGAAGTATATATGTGTATTGATGTAACCACCTTGCCTATTATCAAGTTGATTTGAAAGAGGTATCATTATAACGGTCTAAAACTGATATTAAGACAAATATAAAGCTATAAATTACATATATCTAAGGAGATAGTGAGATATTTGAAGGCACATGACCCCAAACTTAAAGAAAAGGTGATTTTCCACCTAATAGTTGAGATTAGATCAACCATGTAACCCAATCATACTTTAACCTAATGATCATGAGTAAAAAAAGTCAACTCATACTATCAAATGGTGAGGTTGGATGATACAATCAATTTAAACCTAAAAACTTTTGCAAGATTGAGTGATTTAATCACCTCAACCATACCATATCAAGTACCATATAAAAGATACATGCATAAAGGCATGTGTATGTAAATTTAAGTGCATAACATATCAAGTACCATATAAAATTTAAGGTCCATCTTAGTGGGTGATGATAGTCCTTTAGAGTGTTTTGAAATCTAAAACTGATTTGTATTTTATAATATTTGGTACACATTGCATAGCATATCCACCTTAGATTTGTCTCATTTTGAAACTATCTATAATAATGGCACCAATGCATAAAATAATGCTATAACTTTGAATATGCAATATATAACTATGTGCTTTGTCAAATTAAAAAACTATGTAAGTGTCAATAACATTATTCCAAATCATGCCCTCAGTATATATGGAAAATTCTAAAAAATTAAAAAAGTTCAAATGTTAATACATGTTTCCAAAACATGAAACCACTAAATTTGGGTGTGTTCAATAATGAATAAGTGTGGAGAACATATTTCTAAAGCATGTCACACAAAATCTGAGTATGTCAAATATTGAATAAGTGTGGATAACATGATTCCAAAGCACACCCCCCCACTGAATTTAAAACTATGAATGTGTGGAATCCATGCCTATATGGCATTGCCCCATTGAATGTAAAACTATGAATGTGTGGAAGCCATGCCTATATGATATACTCCCAGTGAATCTAGAAATTATGCCAAATGTAGAGAACATGCCTCTATAACATGCCTTGACTTATATGGCCCCCATTTGAGGTGAGTTAAGAATAGAAACTAGTATTTACCTCACCTCAAAATGATAAGATAATAGTATAATCTATTAATAGAACCATATAAAATATACATGCATAAAGGCATGTGTATGTAAATATAAGCTCAAAACATGATAATGTAAAGTGATCCTTGAACCATATAATCTATTAATCAAAAAAATTTAAGTGCATAACATATCAAGTACCATATAAAAGATACATTCATAAAGGCATGTGTATGTAAATATAAGCTCAAAACATGATAATGTAAAGTGATCCTTGAACCATATGACTAGTGAGTAATAAGATCAAATAATTGGATTCTCCTAATGTTTATATTACATGAGTAGAGGGAAGGCCATACATCCAAAATAAGAATAAATCATGTATCTATGTATGCATCTATCACACTCACATATAAGAGTGACACACATGAATATGTATAAGTAATTGACATGCCATCCATCAACATGAAACTAACACATAGATGCTAAGGAGACAATAAAGTATGTTTATGTTAAAAAAAATTGGATTATTTAATGTTTTTGACTTTTTTGGTATTTTTTGAATATGTGAATATGAAATATTATCCTATGATCTCATATAAATAATGATCATATGTATCTCCCCACTCAGACCCTAGTGCAAGCAATTTGTGGTACTGCCAAGGAGCATGTGTAGCTATAATATATGTCATTATAGATTTTATGAAGTTATTTTTATGTATAATATGACTCTAATGTTGTGAAGTACAAATATAATGAATAAGGGTTCATGGAATCCATCTCTATGTGCTCAGGGGTTTCTTTAGAATAATATAAGTAGAAACATGTTTAGGTGATTTGGATGCCTGAATATGGTGCATAATAGAACATGGGGATTCTATGTAATCCATTTTATGTCTTAAATGTAATGTTATCTCAAGTATTGTCCACCTAGTAAAGGGGATTTCTTGTTACTTACCCTTTTATGGTGGCTTAAATTTAGTAGGTTTGATAGTTAGTTGTCTAGGTATAATTTTTTCTTATTCAAGAGGATGCTCATATGGGATTCTAAAAACTATAATACACAATTGGAATGAATGTATTTAACACACCCATGAGCTATATAAGTTATTGCTTGAAGTGTATAGATCTAAGGTCTTCCTAATAACATATCAAATATTCCCATGGAAGGTATAATTGAGAAGGTAGTAACCACATGTGTGGGATTATCATATAAAGTTAGGTCAATCTCTCCAAGAACCTTCTAGGAGGTCCCATTAAATTATCTAATTGATCTATTAGATGGATGAAAATAAAGATGAGTATAAAAAAATGTGAAAGTAATGTCATGGTTAAACTTTTTCACTTGTAGCATTATTAATCATAACACTATGTATTGGATGGAGATCAAGGAATGCTCAAATGAATAAAGAGTGAATATCAAATTCATCATCCTTAATCTCAATGTCATTGAAAGTAATATGATGTCTCTTAACCATATGAGGTATGTGTCATGTATAATTATAAATAATCCCATATAATGGGTTCCCATAATTTGATGGAAGAGGATGTGCATTATATGTCATTTTCACTTCTAGTTCTTTATTAGAATAGTCTTGCAAATGATTGTTAAAAAATTTCTATTTTTGGTGATCACCAAGTTGTGAACTAGATTCCTTGAGAGGATCATCAAATTTAATCTTTTGGTCATCAATAAGGTCTTGATATTATGTTTCAAGGAAAAACATATTTTTTTAGAATGTCCTAGTCCTTGATGGTAATCACAATAAGAATTCACATCATATTATTTGGGTATAGTTATATTCATATCAACCCTTATAGGATGAGGGAAAGATATAAGATGAAACTATACTAATAAACCTTTATAGGATGAGTTAAATATATAAGATGATACTATATTATACATGGGAGTAATGAAATGGGAGAGTTAGGAAAGCTTTTAAATTATCTCCTAGGTGCATTAGATAATAAAATATAATTAGGATGTTGTGAAACTATGTTTATCATGGTTATTTATTCCTTTTTAGGTTGAGTATTTTTTACCTTATAACTTGGTTTGATTATAAACATTGTGTTGGATGTAGATTCATTTGGTTTGTTTGATACACTTGAGCTTATTTAATGAAATAATCTTCATTTCATGGTCTTGTACAACATGTCCCAAGTCATAAAAATATTTTAAATTATTAAAAACAATTAAATCATGTAAAGGATAGAAAAACTTTTCTTTAATATGTCTTGTAACTCCTTATATGCCATAGTATTATTCATTTTAGCCAGCATTATCTTGTACCTCAAGACATATTCATTGATAGATTCATTTGTTCCTTATCTAATTTTAGAAATTTGAGAATATGAAACATTTTCATAAATATTAATGGAAAAGTGTCATAAAAACTTATTTTTAATGTGTTTGAATGATTTCACATATTGGAGAGGTAAATCATAAAAACACCTCAAAGCATAGTCCTTGAGACTTAGGAATAATTTGGTCAAAATTTTATAATTAAAGGCATAGTCAAGGCATGTCACATAAAAATATTGAATTTGTTATTTAGGATCACCTTTTTCATCATAAAATGTTATATTATGTGTAGAAAAACTAGTTGGAAAAGGGTGAAAATATATCTCAAGTGCAAGAGGGTTATTTAACACATCTTGAGAATCAATAGCATGAGGAGACATTAAAGAATTTTATTCAATGTTTTTAACCTTTTCCTCCAAGTCATTTATAACTTAAAAGAGTGTTTGAATTGTGGACCCCTTGGGATTTAGATTATCAAGCTGATTAGTCACCAAATGGGATTCAATCATGGTTTGAATAGGCATATAAACCCGTATTTGAGTTGAAGCATTTATTATCCCTAAGATAGGTGTATTAATACTAGTTTTAGGAAGAGAAGTTTAAAACACATATTTCATTCCCCTATTATAATTACTAGGTTGTAATGTATTTATGGGGAAGGCTGTTGGTATATGAGGATGACCCATAGTTCTAAAAGTATGATCAATAGATAGACCTATTTGGTCATCTATGCTTTTTGTGTTCTTAGTTTCTAAAATGTTTTTTGGGATTTCATCAATATCTTCATGTTTTTTATGAATATGATCATGAAATAATGTAATTATTGAACTTTATCATGATATATTTGTTTATGTGTATTGGTTTCATTAGATTCATGATTTTCATGATCAAAATAATATGAGGAAATGAAAAAGTACAACAATTTAAAACCCTAGCTAACTAAAAACCCTAGGAATGAGAAATGTTTACATTCATATGAATTAGGTTCACCAAATGTTTAACACTAAAAATATATATTGTGGTTATCTATGGTTAAATGCGATAGAGATAGCCTAAATTACAGGTTGATAATTTATCTCTATAGTAAGCCAACTCAATGATAAACTTAGATATAATATATGTTGAATTTTTTAAACTTAGATAGGGTAAAACTATAGTAAGTAAAACTATGCTAGATATGGAAGAGGACAAAAAAATTACTTAGTTGGTTTTGATGCTAATATAGTTCTATATCTAGAGTAAAAAAAATCAAACTAGAAGAGTTTCTATAAAATTCACCAAATTATAGATTAAGTGCCTCTAGAGGTGAGGACATTAATGCCAACCTAAGATGGTTATATCGATGGAACTGTCTAAACTTGACATAGGTGTACTATATATAATACATATTGTAAAAGGATGTGACCACCTAAATGCTTTTAGTTTTGTCTTCACCTTCACTCTAATGAATTAATACTAGGGTCATGGATTATTTCTCCTCATAAAATTGTAAAACCTTAGTTCTTCATCTTCATAGTGATCTTGGGGTAAAATGGGTTAGTGGGCACATGATCTTGAGTTGACCTTGAATATCGCTCTATCAATGATCATTTTATACATATCGAATACTTTTAAGAGGCCCTCAAATTGATGTATTCCTACACTATATGTTTTCTTGTGTGTGAATTATGTAATATGTGAAAGTAATTACAATAGTGACCTAACTTGTAACTTGGAATAATGACCTTGGGTTGCTCCTTCAGTACTTTAAACATATATATGTGTTTTTCCTTTGAATTATATGGAAATAAGATAAAATAGGGAAGCTTTTCTCACTTGAGTGCTTAATTGAATGCCCTTTTATAAGTTGTTTGGTGAGTAGGTAAGAAGTTTCTAGGTGTATGTTAGGTGAAGAATTAATGAGGATTGATATTGTATTTATATCAATTCTTTTGTAGAATTAAATTTTATTAAATCACTTAGGCTGACCATTAGTATACATTTCATTTAAAAATTAGATGATTTTAGGGAACTGGATACTTGCATCAGAGTAAGACACCTACTTCGGTGTAGGTGTCTATCTAAGATGCTAGTGTCTAGGGAACATGAAAGTAGGTATATACTCTAAACTTTTAGAGGTGGAAGATATACATTTTTTAAGCATTTTGGGAAGGATAGAAGGTCTATGTCATCAACATAAGACTAGTTAGACCAAGAGATAGGCCAAGGGGAACAAGATGGAGTAAATACAAGACTTATAAAAGTGGGAAAGGTCCATAACTAAGAGGAAAATCGAAAGTATAATTTTTCCAAGTGTACAAGACTAAGGTGTTATATAATCCATAAATATCATCTACAATTTTCAACTTTTAAAACTGTAATTGTGTCAATAATTGAATTTACTCTTTGAAAATGTTTTATCTCATGTATGAGAAACCCACTAAAATCCCCCCCCCCCTTTTGAGGTGAGTGTGTTTTATCCTTAAAATACATTAATATAAAAATAAAAATAGACATTAAACATGTGTATTAATATGTTATCATTAAAAAGATTAGCATATGGAAATGTGTTAGCATAGTAAGGTTTGGATTTTCTATATATAAATTAAGTGGCAAAGACTATACATAGTATCAATAAATTTCATGGAACTAGTATGATAGTATTTTAGGAGTGCATGATATGGATCATGGAACTCATCAAACTCATCAAGTTCAACAACCACAAACACAACAATCAAAAATGATAGAAAATTGACATAGATGGGCCAAGGGCCAAAATAAATGACATGTTCAAATGTTGTAAATAACACATATATACATGAGGAATGTCACAAACAATGAATTTTTTCAAATTTCACACACACATAGGGTCAAGGGCCAAAGCAAGGACATGTTAAAATGTCACACACCACACATGGGGCCAAGGGAAAAATCAAAGACATGTTTAAATGTCACACAACATATAATATCTCATAGAGATGCATCAAATTAGAGTCTCACACAAGGGCCAAGGTTCAACACAATAAAAAATCAAATTTGTAGTATATTATGTACATGTAATTAATACTAATAAAACATATACTTAATAAATGTAGTCTTAGCTATGCATATGTCATATGATCATATCCTATCAAATATCATGTTTAGGTATACTATGTAAGATATAAATATTAGAATTTTTTTTTAAACAATTGAAATCTCAATAGATAGGGCCTATATAATTATAAAATCTACCTATTATCACCTATAAAGAAGCTTCCCCCAACTTATCAAGGCCAATCGATAGAATAAATTTCAACATCATACTCTATAGTCATGCATGTATGTCCTACACAACACTTCATAGATACCTATGAAATGTTTTTCTATTATTGGTAAATGTTTTTGAAAGGGACCATACCCAATACAAAAAGGCTCAAAATCCAGATAGAACAAGGAACCCCATAACCAAAAGAGGCCCAAAGACCAAATAATACATAAGTGTAATAGTGGTTTTTTTATGAGTGGGGTCCACCCCCAAGCTAAAAAAAAGAACAAAAAATAGAAAAGACAAGAGAGAGAAACAACAAGTAAAAACCTGACAAATAACAATACCAAAATAGAAAATCAATAGTAACTTCATAACATTAATAAAATGAAGCTTCACTTTATGATCTTGTTGAAGTTATTCTTGAGTCCCTATAGTGCATTAAAAATATTGAGATCAGTAGTTTGAGATGGGTCTATCATGTCAATGGTAGTTAGATAATAAGTATTCTCAATTCCACTATTCTATAATATTAGATGCAAGTTGCTAAGGGTGTAAACTTGCCTAACTTAAAACTCAAGGAACTCTAGAATGGCCTAGTGTATGGTTATATGATCAATATACCTACTCCTAATATGATCCACAGTGTCTTAAAAGGCTTTCATTATTTTGTAAATATCTTCCATATTAGTCTCATAATGGCAGGATTTAACCACCTTATTCTTTCCCTCATCAATAATCTTGTTGAGCTATGTGACCTCCTTCCTAAGCTCACTAGTTCTTCCAATTATATAAATTGGGATTTAAGTCCAGGTCCCTTAAGATTATGATGGGAGGGACTAGAATCCACATCAATATTTCTCATGTCAAGGAGACTCTCTATAATGACAATTTTCTTACCTATGTGGAATCTAGGAGCCAAACCTTTAACTTTATCACTACTTTTAATCACCTCTTAGGAAGAAGAGAAGGTGAGGCATGATATTTAGGATTATTAGTATTAACCCTTCTTTGAGAAGGAAGTTAAAATTAGGGATGGGGAGGAATATTTAAAAATATAATTTTAATTGAGATAATGTTTTAGTGTTTATGTAAGATAAAAATAACCCCTTAATGAAGAGGCAGGGCACGTTTGTGTGACTAAAAATCATGAATTGAAGCTTCCATGGATTGAAAGATATAATAAGGGAGACTAACCCTTGTGACCTTATAGAAATGGTTTATAAGGAGTAAATGATTAAGTGATAGAGTTTTATACCTACCTCTAAAGTCACATAGCTCACCAGCATACAATCTACCTCATCAAAAGGAGCAAGGAGAGCACCAACTTTCAAAAAATTCAAGGCATTAACCATGGAACCCTATAAAATCCTTTTATCATCCAAAACCTTATCAAATTTTTTTTGAATAACTTCAAACCATCCTTGCTTAGACTAGTGATAGAGGAAATGAGTTCTTTGGTGATAAAAAAGTTCTTGCCTCTATAGATGACAACCCTGTTCATCCAATTATTGGAAAAAGTGAAAAAAATATGGTTTTCATGTCCCTTGATCTTTTTCATGAAACTTTTGAAGCATCCCACATTTAAATCCCTCTAAATTTATCCATTCACCTTCCAATTTGGGTCACATATCAGCTCAAAATGGCATGGAATTCCACCCATGGCATTAGGGGTAGGTTCGCAACACAAGGGCACATAGTAAATAGATAACAAACTTCTCCCACATTACCTTTACATTTCCTGATACCTAATAAAAATAAAAAGTAAAAAATTCTAATGAAGGATATCAATAGAATAATCTTGAATAAGATGTGTGAATTCTAAATAATGATTATCTTTCATATGAGTGATCCAATCCCCCATACCATAGCTAAGCATATCCAATTGCCCCTTCATCAATAATGATATCCTTAGTATTTTAAGGGATTTGGTCATGAGCAAACCAAAATTAAAGTTGTTTATTAATCATTCCCATATTAGCAAAAGAGTCTACCACATGGTTACCTTCTCTATATGTGTGACATATCCTGTAATTAGAAAAGACCCTACATATGCTAACACCCTCTTGGATGAAGCCTCTAATATTCCAACTAGTTGGATGAATACCATTGAGGTGATTAATGATATTCAAAGAATCCCCTTCCATGATTATATTTTTGATATGACAATCTCTCATTAACATGATCCCCCATAAAATAATGAGTGACTTAGCATAATGGTTAGATTATATGCCCATAGGTCCAGCATAGGAAGCAATAAGATTACCTAAGTGATCCCTGATGATCCCACCTCCTCTTATATCTCTTGGATTACCTTTAGAGGCATTATCAAATTTTAGTTTATACTAACTTGTTGGAGGAGGGATCCATTAAATAATGGATCTATCAATAGAAGGCTTTTTAATCTAAAAATCAATTATAATGATATTCCAATTATAAATAAATTTATCCTCATCTGTAGGAGAATTTGATTTTTTGAATTCTTGAATTTAAGCACATTTTATTTTGCATCAATAGATGTGTCTATTATTTTTTTGTAGTAATTTGTGCAATCTCTAAAAATGATCATATTCCTAGCCTTCCAAATTCTCCAAAGGGTGTGAGGGAAGATAAGTTTCCAAAAATGTTTAAGCATGTTGTGTCTAAAAGGGGTCTACCATTGCTCCTAGGCCTATAAAATATCTTCTAGAAAGGTCTGGGAAACCTTAAATCTAGAAAATATAGGACCCCACAACTTGTTAGCATAAGAACAATGTAAGAAATGATGATGAATGTCCTCAGCTACTTCCCTACATAAGCAACACATGTTAGGCATAATAAAACCTCTTTTGATAAGGTTATCATTGGTGAGAATCCTTTTATTGAGCACCATCCACAAATAATGATTAATCTTAGGAGTGAGCTCCTTCAACCATATCTTGATCCAATCAAAATCAATGGGTGTCTCCTTATAAATTAGTTGATAACCCACTTTAGTAGTATAATAACCATCAAAAGAGTTGAACCAAACAAAATCATGCATAGGACTCAGTTGGCTAATATAAATGTTATTAAGAATATTTTGGAGTGAGATCCTTCTATTGAAACTATATCTTTCAAATCAAGCCTGTTATAGGAGATAATAAGAGTGAGGTCCTTCCATTGAAATTTACCATTATTATATTACATGTAATCACTAACTCTGTCACCAGTATGAGAAGAAAGATAACTCTCTAACTAGGTTCAAGAGCTATTTTGTTGTAAGTTTTGAAAATTTGCCCATCTATCTTTCTAAAATATAATATCCTTACCATCACCTAGTTTCCATTTAGAGACTTTCTCAATGTAACCTCTAATTTTGATGAGGTTATCTAGAAAGTAGAGACATTCAAAAGTTATTCCTCAATAAGAAAGTTTTGAGAACATTGATAACCTAAATACTTAGCTCTGATAATATTATTCCAAGGCTGATCATCCTTTAATAATATCCAACCCATTTTTGAGATAAGAGCTACATTCATTATCCTAATGTTTTTAATACCCAGGCCTCGCTTTTCTTCTCACAACACACCTTATCTCATGCCACAAGATGGAATATATTCTTATTCTTAGTACCAATCCATAAAAAATGCTTATAAATCCTTTCAATTTTGTCATACATAGCTGAAGGAATAAATAACATGGACATTATATAAATGGGAAGATTTTACAAATAAATCTTAATAAGCAAACACTTACTTGCATTAAAGAGAACAGTTCCCTTTTAGCCAACAAGTTTGTTTTAGAATCTATCAATAAAAATGTTCCAAACTATCATAGAAACTTTCATTATACCTAAAGGAAGCCCCAAATAAGTAGTAGGGAGAGAGTTAATCCTAAAACCTATAATTTGAGCAATCTTCCTTTGTCAGTTAGGAGGTGTGTTGAATAAAAACAAAGAACTCTTCTCATAATTGATTTATTGTCCTGAAGCTTCTTCATACAATTTAAGAATATGCCTCATTTTTTTAGCTTCCAAAATTCTATCTAGAAGAAGTATAATTGTATCATCAGCAAATTATTGATGGGAAATAGTAAGGTCCATTGAAGTGGGTCTAAAACCATTAATAATCCCCATATAAATGGCTCTAGTAATAGATATGATAATGTTGTCTAACATAATAATAAACAAAAGGGGATAAAGGGCCCCCCCTTGCCTTATACCTCTGCTACTAGAAAAGAATTCCACATGAGAAACATTAACAATGATAGACAATTTAGGAATAGAAATGCAAGAATTAATGATCTTTTTGACATGAGAAGAAAACCCAAATTTATCCATAACTCTATCAAGGAAAAACCAAGAGACTCTATCAAAAGCTTTATATATATCCAATTTCATGACCATCCTTGCCTTTTTACTCTATTCCATAGAATGGATAGTCTCATACACCACTACTACCCCATATTGAATAAGTCTACCTTTGACAAAACCATTTGTTTGGAAATTAGAACCAGAAAGAGTTGTAATCTCAAAGCCAAAGTCTAATTAAAAAAATTATACAACATATTGGTGATTATAATGGGCCTAAAGTCCTTAAAATATTTGGCTCTATTTTTATTAGGTATTAACACTATGAAAGTGTTGTTGATCTCCTAAAAAAATTTACCTATTCTGAGAAATTTATTAGTGACAAATATCCCAAAAATGTTTAAAGAAGAAGGCTTAGAAACCATCAAGACTTGGTGATTTGTATCCTTCCATAGAGAAAATAACCTTATGTAATTCATCAAGAGTAGAAAGCTTAGTAATGCTAAGGAAATCTTCTATTGGGATTAGATTATTAGGAATTGATTCCAACAAAAAATAATATCCTCCTTAGAAAAGGGGATATTATCATTCAACAAATTCATATAAAAATATAAGGCCTTCTCTTTAATATTATTCGCATTCATGGTAATGGATCCATCTCTCAAAGAGACCTCAAAAATTCTATTATGGGATCTATGTTTAAGTGTTATAATATGAAAAAAATTAGTAGTCCAGTCACCTTCCTTAAGCCACAAGGCCCCATATTTTTGTCTCTAGAAGGATTCTTCATGAGCATAAATATTATGAAAATCAAAGAAAAGAGCTTTTTCTAAATAAAAATATTCAACATGCATACCTTTGGCAGCTACTTTTTGTTCCAAGTAAGTTAATTCCTCTTTGATTAGCTTCTTATTTTTGAAGATGTCTCCAAAAACATTCACATTATAGATTTTGACCTTTTTTTGACATTTTTTAGCTTTTGGATGAAATAGAACTGGGTTGTTCCCTCAACCTCCATCTTCCACCAATATTATATATTATCCTTCAACTCTGGATGATCAATCCATATTTTTTGAAACTTAAAATAGGTATGTCCAAATTTAGAAATAATATAAATGGAGAGCACAATGGGGTTATGATCCAACCCAATTCTAGGTTGAGAAGAAAGATGGAAATTTTGACTCAAAATCCAATCCATAGAAACAAGAGCTCTATCAAGTCTAACCTGAATAAGGTCTTCTCCCAATCTTCTATTAGTCCATGTGAATATATTACCATGAAGATCCAAGTCAATGAGACTAGAGAAAGAAATAAACATTGCAAACTCATCCATGCCTACAACATAATCAATAGAACCTACCTTTTTCTTAAAGGGAGTAATATGGTTATTAAAGTCTCCCATAATCATCCAATGGAACTTAGGGAAAATTCTTCTAAAACTTTGTAGATCTATCTAGAGTTATCTTCTACCATGAAGAGTGTTGGGTGAATAAATTATTAAAAGCACCCAAACCAAGTTGTTATCAATATAATGAAAAATAAGAGCAAGATGATTATGAGAGGAAAAAATGACTTTACCATTAACAATTATAGGATCCCAAAGAACACCAAAACCTCCAAATACACATTTTAAATCCACACTTGCGATGTCAACCTTATTCCAAAAAAACTTATTTCTATTATTAAATAACTCAGAGCTCATCTTAGTTTCTTGGACCAAAAAGATAGAGGGCTTACTTGTCTTCCTTAATTATTTAAGGGTTATTTGTATATCACCTCCATTGAGGCCTCTAATATTCCATGATACTATCTTCATCTAAATTTTTTTGAGGGATTGCTTATCGGATGGTCCAAATTCTTTTGAGTCCCATCTACAATATTCCTGTGGGCCTTTTATCAGCATTAGTTGGTCTTCATTTTGAAGTATTGGCCCCTGTATCTGTAATCCTTTTACTTAACCTGGTAATTATAGAATTAGAGATTTCCCAGTTATTAAGTTTCTTATTTTTATCTGAGTATAAGGCATCCAAGACCCCTTCAAATCCTTTGATTTGACTTCTATAAAAGAAAGAGATAAGAAATTAATACTATCATTAATGATATTATTCTAAGAGTTAACTCCCCTTCCTATCCATGCATTCTGGGGACATTCCTTGCTTAGATAAAAAATCAACCAAATCTATCTACATAGAAGTTATAATCGAGTTGGTAAACAACTACTCTCTAAATATTTTAGGATGTACATAAAGAGCATTATAAATAGGCTTGTCTAAAGATATAAACTTAGGTGTCTTGAGCAAGTTTTTTGGTTCATGATCATTTTCATCAACTATAGTCTCAAGAACACCCTGATCAAATTGATAAGTTGCTTGAAGGTCTTGCATGAGGAGATTTATCTATGAATAGACTAAATTTAAGTTGTTTATCTATTGTTCTCTAGTAGGGAGGGATTTACCTTCATTTTTCTGCTTTATCCCTAAATTAGAATCATGATGGCTATCAAAATGGTTCTTCTAAACTTTTTTAAGGAAAGCTTTGTCTAAAATTTGTGTGAGATGAAACCAGATCCTATTATTTCTATCATCAACTTGAAAATGTAGCTTCACAAGTCTATCTTCCCCATATTTCTAAACTATATGTTTTTTATAAGAGGTTTTCATTCCCTCTTTTTGCTATGGTATTTTGGGTCTCCACAATGTTCTATAAATAGAAGGATTTTTAACAGGTGTTTTGAATGATACCTATGAAATGTATGTGTGATATAAATAATATGATACTCACTAATCATGACATAACTAACATATTGAAAATAAGTAAACTACATCTATAACCATGTTTAGGTCCTAATTTTGAATTTTTGATAATATTTGAATGTTTTTACATTTTTTAGAATATATGATTTTTAAATTTTTTTTTCATATTTTTTTTTCAATATGGAAAATAGAAATAATAGATACTTAAATTAAACCAAGCTGTCAAAAATATAAGAAAGAGACTAATATGGATAGTTCACAATAAGTGGCAATGAAATAGATGCACTAGTAAAGATTTTGAATTGGTCAAATATAAGAAACTTGCCCCCTATTGAATGTGAAATGAGACTACTATGAATTTTTAGGATATTTAAAAATGTATGAAAATAATTGATTATACATTCTAATTTTATAAAAGGTAAATTTTTTTAAAGATGTCACATGGATGGAATAACTTATTTTGAAATCAAGAGACTTTGCATGAAAGACATAAAATTGCATAATAATATTGTATGAATAAACTAGAATATGATAGAATTAAGGTTCTATGTTTTGAAAATTTTATTTATAGGTAGATAAAAATAGAGGACAAGATTAAGAAACTAGGACAGTTATGGTTGACATTTATGTCATATTATAATCAATTTTTTCTTGTAAAAAATTATAAAATTTTATTAAAATATGTGTAATTAGATAGATAAATGATGATGCTTCATCAATGTTTAACATTGTTCTGAGACTTTATAGATTAAAAAAATTAAAAGTGAAGGGAAAAGAGGCTAGCAAACCAATAAATCCAAAGGCATCAAAGAATGGATCAAGTGATCACATATGCAACACATGGAAGAAGAATATGCAACAACCAAATACTATGTACAATCTTATTTTCATGTGTAAAATAATTTATTTTTTTAATGCACAAGTTATCTGGTGATTCCATAAAGATCGAAATTAACCCAATCAATAATGGGTAGTAAATGACTTACATTAGTTGAGCAAAAAGTATCATGTGTATAAATATCAAAATCAAAACACGTATCATATTCAATGATAAATCTATTTGAATGACCATTCATGTGAACATGAGTAAGAGATACAAATAGAAGAAATGTAATACTACATGAAGTCTTTTGAGATGATTTATAATATTGTGTCAATTATTGGAAATCTTGACATAGATGCTTAGGATATGGTGCAAGTGTGTGATTTTTTCAAATGAGATACTTTTTTTCATAAACTTGATTTTTATTCATTTTCACTTGAGTCTTGTATGCCTCTTTATTAGGAATCATTTACTTAGATGATAAAATAATGCTTTGATTTCAATTATATTCATCATAAAACTATGGTGGTGGATGTGGAGGAGGAGGTATCATATAATGTGTATAATTCTCATAATTTATCCCTAAAATAATAACTTGATTATAATAAATATATTTAAACCATATATGAATTTTATAAGGTAAAACATGAATTTATTACAACCATGGGTGTCCCAATATCATATCAAAATTTTCATTTCATGGTAAAACAAAAAAAGGGGTGGATAGTGTAATAGGGCCTACTTGAAGAGGTAACATAATATGGCCCAAAGTGGCTTGTTTCTTATTATCAAAAGTCTTAACACTTTTAATAGGTTCTTGTATGTCACTTTGTGTGTAATATAATGATTAAATCAAGGTAATTGTGTATGCATTTTCAATTTATCCATTATAAATGATCACACTATGAAAATGTTGTTGATCAATATGATATATTATATATGGAGAATGAAAATAAGATCATCATTAACTATTTCACTATAATCAAAAGTAATCATAGAATGTTATATAAAATTTTGATTAATTGTACCAAAAATACCATCCAAAGGGTGATAATATGATGTAGGAGGTGGATAAGCATTGTAAGTATGATTCACATTTGAAGAGTCCTTGTTGGTATCATGCTTATGAAATGGATCACTTAAAATATTGAGCTTATCATTATCATTTTTTCAAGGTTTTGTTTCCTCTATAGGGGAATCTACCTTAATGACATTATTTTAATAAGATCTTGAATGAGATGTTTAAGTTTAAATAACTTGTATAATTACCATTGCATCGATGATAATCATAATATGCATTATTATAAAAGTATTTTATTTGTGTTTTATTCAAGTAAAATTCATATGGAGGAGGAAAAGTTACTAAGTTATATTCAATCAAATTTTGTGTCAATTTGTAGGATGGTTTTAGTAATCTATAAAATTACCTTCATGGTTGATTTGATAAATCAAATGTTGAGAAAAAGTATTGACTTGTATTTTTGCTTTTGATTTAGTATTTTATGCCTTGGATTTGTAATATGGTTTACTTTGAAATTTGTTTATAGAAATTATAGTAGGTGAATATGTGTACTTAAGCTTGTTCAAAGTGAGAAGTTTTAATTTTCAATATCTTATAGTATGATTGTTGTAGTTTAATTGGGTTTCAATTCATTTACTCTATCCAACACTTATTTTATTGGTCCATGTTAGTTCTCAACCCATTACAACTAGGCTCACAGAAGGTATGTTCCCATAGCACTCAAAATTTATCAATTGTCTAAAATGGCATCAATTCACATAAGGTTCAAGACTTATGCACTCACCCAAAGCAAAATAAAGAAAGAACTGGGGTCTGCATTGGCCTAGTTTTACCATGGAAAAACTCATTATTTACAAGACTTGGTCATTATAAAAATAGAATTGGTAGGTTCATTGGCACAATCCATTTCTTAGTGGAGTATAATGGTCTATAGGCACAAATCCTATTTTGGGAACTATTTCTAGTCATAGGGATGCAAGCCTATATCAAGCTGGTTCTATTCTCTCCAGGGTGCAAGCCTGTGTTACTAAGTTAAACATCATTTAGGAAATTTGGTGGGTCAAGGGAATTGATTTATATAAAGTGTCCATGCTTAGGCTAGCACTCCCAGAAAGGGTATCAAATATTTGGCACATCACTTCTCTTACACATAGGATAATTTTCAAGTTATGTCAATGTCATCACTTAGCATAGAGATGTTATTAATGATTTGGAATAGAACTTAGCTTAACAAAGCATTCATTATTGAAATTACACTATTGTAACTACTAAATTTAATTTTAATTTGAATAACATTACCATAAAAACATATACCAAATTAATACTAAATCAGGTGCAATTCCATTCTTCATTAAACAAGGTTCAAATGAAAGGAGTACATAACAAGTGAAATAAAGTATATGCTCATCTAAAGATACTAATGGCCCAGAGACTCATAGGTGAGCATGGTAACTAAAAAATAGATCCTCAAACGAATTCATGCTTAAAATTATGTTAATTACATTCATAACATGATATATAGAGATAATTATATAGATCTTCACTACCTCAATTCACATCATCCTACTCACTAGATTGAGCTTGGCTTTAGAGCCCATAGGATCATCTTCATGCCAAGTTGGAGGGTGCACATCAGGTGTTAAACTAGATCCTTGGTTGATCATTCAATTATCTCCATCACATTATACCATTTGTTCTATGTTCACTATGTGTATCCACTCAATAATATGTCCTAAAAAATTGGGTACCAATTAACTACCTACTAGCTGGCACTAGATCTATGAGAATTCCTCCAGCTAGTGTAAAAGATATAAAAATGAAAATAATACCAAGTGATTACCTCATACCAAGATGTCTAATAAGTTGTATTATATCCATAATTAGCCAAAAAATGGTCCCAAAATTACCCCATACAAAATTTCTATTACATCCTCAGACTAGTCTTTCAAAGCTTTTGACATGAAGAAATCAGGTGCTCTCTCATTTAGCTTAGTGTTGAAATCCTCAAATCCATTGATAAGGAGATTGAGTTCCTTAGTGACATTGTCTATCTCCATGGAGGTAATTTTTAGCATTATCACATATTTCTTCTCTAATTCCTACTTGAAGGCTTTTAGGTTTTCCTCAACTTTTGTCACTCCTCCATCTAGGATTTCACCTTGTTTATAGGCCTTAGTCTACAAGGCACATAAGAGTGCTTCCATAATTTTTTCCTAGTCTTTGACTTAGGTGCTCAAATAATTGACCTTCCCCACTATATATATTTATTCTAACCTACTTTTATTATATATCTATGTGATTAGCTTCCCATTTTCATGCTTGAGGCATTCATCTATGATTGACACCTGTTTAGAAAAGCTACATAAGATGGTGTTGGCTACATCTAACCCTCTTAAAGTTTTATGAAGAGGTATTCCACCACTATTCCATTTTTACATGATGCATGGGTCCTACTCTTTTTCTTTAATTAGCTCTTCCTTTAACCTTAGGATCATCTACTCCAATAGAATGCATACCTTGTCGACCTTCAATAGGTTTAAAGTGTCAACACCATTTAAGAGGGATGGATTTACTACGTCTATATGCTCAGCTAGTTGTTACAACTTAAAATTCATGGTCTTTTCTTCCTCTTGTATATCTAGGGTAATTTTATTCCACTTTTAATCCCTAACATCACTGATAATGTTCTTTTGTATGAATTCAAAGGCCATCTGAATGAGTGCATTTTCCAACCTAATTACGTTCATGGTATAGGGTTTTTGATAAGGGAATCATGCCCTTATTTTGGTTTATCTATACCCAATATGGCCTTATATAGAGCCACAAAATGAGGCTCATCCATAAAATTATCAAAATTAAATGAGATCTATTATCACATCCTAGTGGTGGTGGCTCTAGGGGGCATGTATTCAAACATGTATAAATCTTCATCTATCCACCCCTTATGTGACTTTTCTCTTAGGCTCAACTCTACACCTTTTTATTCTATGAAGGTTAGCTCAATTTATTCTTCTTCCCTTTTATCAATGATATATCTCTCTTTGAAACTTTTCTTTGAGGTTTATTATTCTTATTCTTATATGGGTTCTTCTTCAAACTTGTCCATTTTGTCCACTTTTTCTTCTCCCTTGGTGCCTTTTTTTCCCTCTTTTTGTTCTCACTAGGTTTCTTTGACACTCTCTATTTTTTATTTTAAGGAACCATCATCACCTTCCTTGTCTTTAGGCACCCCTTCACTATTAGGGCACACCTATAATGTAGCTTGGTCTACTATGATAGTGGAGGTGCTAAGTGCATGTTCTTCTACTTCTTTAGTTGGTTCCACTCTTGTGGAAACCTCTTTTTCTTCCTTCTCTTTCTCATCCTTTTCCTCCTGGGCCTTCTTCTTTTTCTTGGCCTTCCTCTTCTTTATTAGTTCTAAGGCCTTTTCTTCCTCAACCTTTATTTCCTCAACTTCAACCTTCTCAATCTCTTCTTGGTTCATGACTTTTTCCTTCATGTTCCTCCTCTTTGGCTCCAACACCAGTGCCATCTAAATTTCTTCCTCTTTGAGGACCATTTTATTCCACAAGATTTTATTTTCCTCCTTAGTTCACAAAGGTTGTGTGGAGGGATCTTTTGATGAGGCATTGGTTAACTTTCTTACCTCTCTAAATGTGGTGGTAGTGCCACCTTGGAGGGAATTTTAGACTTCTTATATACTATGATCTTATCTTACTTCTTCTACAATGTATACCTTGGTTCTTCCTTCCTCATCCTCTTATGTCTCTTCTCATTCCTTTTATGCCTCAATTCCTCATGTGCCTCTTGTACCTCCATATCTATCAAGGTTATTATTGGCATTGAAATGGGCCTCATAGACTTCTTATTATTCTTCTTCTTCTCCTTCTTACTATGAGAAGTAGTCCCTAGCATGAAATTCACATGATTTTTCTTTAGGATGATGGGGTGGTTTATTCATTGGAGGAAATTTTTAACCATAGGTGCTCTTGAATTTATTCAAGTGTTTCTCCTCAATTTTTTGTGGAGATTTCTTTTGCATTAAAATTATTAGCTTCCCTTCATCATTGATCCAGAGGGGGAGATCATCATCCTTCCTAGGGTATATGCCCTTCTTTCTTATCTTCATATCATAATATAATATGTGTATGCATCTGAGTATTACTTCCTTATGGAAGGGATAGAGGTTTTTGCAATCTAAGTCATCCTCATATTTGGTAGCTTTTTTACCTAGGTGCATGTATTGGTACTATAACTTTCTTCTTTCTGAATCTTAACCTTCACCAGGATGTCTAATTGTTGTGTATTGGGAATTATCCTTAGCGTATCCCTAAATTATTTAGCAAAAAATGTGTAAGGGTGTTTTAGCTAGCCTAATCAATTACCATCTATAAGCATCAAGTGCAATACATAGAAGTTTTTCATAATGGTAAGGGTCACCATTCCAAACATGTTCTAAGGGAGATACTTGAGGATGCATCATTCCATATTGAACAACTATATGTATTGGGTGTACCACCCCATCACTCTAGTCTTGTACTTCTAGGAGAAGGCAGGTGGGTAGTTGAAGTCCTAGTACTTTAGCATTGAGGAGTCCTTATGTACCTAGAAGACCCAAAGATTTTCTTTATCACTATTGAGCATATTAATCTCCTCCATCATAATTAAAATTAATGTCTACCCCAATTTGAAGGTCTCTTTCACCAATGACATTCAAGTATATTCTTCACCATCTCTTTAGTAATATTTTTTTCTATGTTGAACTTGACCCCTTATGCCATGTGGTGAGTGATGCATAGGTAGGACTTGGTTATGTCCATCCACCAACCAATAGGAAAAATTTTTGAACTAATGAGGCACACCATCACCCTCATGCTAAGGTCCTTTATATATTTTATGGGTAATGAAAATCCTCCCTTATAACACCCAAGGAGTTTTGTGACCCTTTCTATCTCAACATCATCTGCCATCATTTGGTGGATGTTTGTGATAGAGTTTGAGAGCCTAATGATTCTAATAATTAGGATTTTTGATAACCACATGTGCCTCCCTAAAAATTATAAGTGGTAATCATAAATGGATGAAAGGAGGAACTACATGAGTTACTCTAACTTCCTAAAATATGGCAACTTATAAAGCTGAGTTGTGCCAGTGGTTATAAGTCTACCTTAAAAGGAGATATCAAAAAAAATCATGCCCACTTAGTCTTGGCCCCCATATTAACCACCCAATTTTTAAATAGATATTTCTCATTGATTGAGGTATTATGATTATATTATTTTATCTAGTAGGTGTGCACAAAAGCCACCTAGTTCTCTCCTACTAAGAACTCCATCGAAAACTACATTTCCCAGTATGACATCTTTATGAGTGCCTCAAGATAAATTATATGACACTAACCCCTTCCACCAGATACACTTTATTCTTTGTATCAACCATCCATGCTCATTTTACATCCTTTTACACCTATAGCATGCTAGAACTCATGCATTTCTTTTCCATCTTGAGCCAGCTAGTGTTGAAGCATGGTTTGTTTAACTTGCCAAAGCTTGTAATTTTTCTTGGTAATTCTCACTATCATGAGGTTTATGAATTCAAATTTATATTTTGAGCTTCACTTATCACTAATGGTGGCCTTGATATCACTTAGGTTTTTTATTATCTGGTTTTTGTATAATTCATTCCCCACACTTTTCTACGTCAATCTTAAAGGGAACATAATTCCTTTCTCTATTCAATCATTCACTTTTTGCATTTATGGGTGATTAAGGTTTCATTGTGCCTCTCTGCATCACTTGGTATTCATATTTGTACAAGTCTGACAAACTCTATGTGCCTAGAAACTTAGGTGTCTGACCTTAGGCACTTATAAAGAATCCATTATCAACTCACCTAACTTTATTTATGAATGGAATTGCCATAATAGTTTACTTACATGCTTTAAAGTGCCTTACTTATTCACTCATCACCAACACAATATAAAACATGAAGAAATGTTTGGCTTGTGACAAATGTTACTTGGGTTAGTATAACACAACTAAATTGTGACCATGAAGTCAATGGCTATGGAATAAACACCATATTATTGTATATAATGCTTAGGGACTATTTCATTAGATAACATGTATAGTTTTCATGCATTAATTTCCAACATGTTTTAGATGACATATCAACCCATCCACCTAATTTTTAGCTTTTTGGGGTGATTTAGGTACTTGGATTCATAGAATAAGATCAATTCTCCTTTAGTCTATACCTTGCACTTAATATGATTTTCATGCCATAATTTCTAGTGCACCTTCTCTATCTATTGGCTCCACCTTACTTAGGTGCGTACCTAGTTAAATCACTCCAATTCCTATAGACTTATACTCAATGATTCTTGGTCATCTAAACAACCAATACACACAATTCACAATGATGGAACTAATAAATCTATTGGTAGAATCACCTATATGCCAAACACTAATTGGAATGGTGTAGCTTTATTTAGGCACTTGTAGGTTGTGTGGTATGCCCATAATATTTCCAACACTTGATCATCTCAATCTTTATAAATAACATTAAATATATTCATGATTAATGTCCCTAGGATATTTTTGAATTCCTCAGTTATGTTATTTACTTATGGATGATAGCGCATTATATTATGGTGTGCCACAATGTATGCAGTTAATAAGATCTACATATTTTTATTGATTAAGTGTGTGCCTTTGTCTCTAGTCAAACTAAGTGGGAACCCATAGAGACTTATAATGTTCTCCCATATGAACCTTGTAGATATGGTGTTTATGCAATCTTTGGTTGGTACTAACTCAACCTAATTGGTGAAATAATAAATGGCTACTAGAATATATCTTATTCCCATGTACCTTGGTATAGGAGTGATTATCCCAATAAGATCAATGGCCCATTTTTTGAATGGTTCCTAGGAAATAATGGGGATGAGAGCATCTCATCCTAGTGGTTAGGCTTCCCTATGCATTGGCATATATCACATGCCTTAGCATAATTCTTTGCATCTTGGAATAGACTTGACAACCATAAGCCTAATTTCAATACCTTGTGTGCCATTACATCTCTAACATTATGGTCATCTTCTATCCCTTTGTATGCCTTATATAAAATGGAGTCCCTTTTGTGTTCTAAGACGCATCATCATAAAACTTCATCTTGACCTAGTTTATATAGTTCCTAATGATGAGTTGAAAAGGGGTGATACAAATTGTCAAATATTTTTTCTCTTTGATTATTATAGTCTAGGGTGCAAATCTTTATGTTATAAAATCAAATATCTCTACCAAGTCCTCAAGGACATGCTAGAATCTATAAATTTTCACACCCAACATGTTATCCTCAATCAGTGTTACTGCATTTCTAGAGTTGATGTAGGTTAAATGGTTTGGGTCTGAGTTCTATTTTCTAAGATTGATGATAGCTAAGAATTGCAATTCTTGAAATAGAACTATCCATCCAAAAATGTACCCATGGAGAATGGGCTTGTTCAGAAGGTACTTAATTTCCTCACAGTTTTGAAGAAGATGAATAGGGTCACCAACAAATATTACCTAAATTTTTTTAGGGCATAGACCATGGCCAATACCTCATTTTCATTTATTGTATAGTTCTACTCTTTTTTACTTGTAAAGGAAATGGGATGATCTATTTTGACTTCACTCGGATATACCAAAATGGTGATAATTATATATCTAGATGCATTAACATGGATGTAGAATGAAGTCATCTAATCAAGAAATTATAAAATAGGCATGCTATCCAATTTGATCTTTAGAGTTTTAAAGTCATCCTCTTGCACTGTACCCCAATAGAATAGGCCATCCTTGCACAATAATTCCTCTAGTAGTACTGCAATCTTTGTATAGCTCCTTATAAATTTCCTATAGTAGCCACAAGGGCCTAAAAAGTGCAAATGTCTTTTTACATTAAAGGGTTATAGAGATAAATGATTATTACAATATTAATGGGATTAACAAGAAAATCATCTTTATATATGATGTGCCCAAGTGAGATTCCAAATGGTGTTATAAAGATGCAATTCTTGAGGTTTAAGGATATCTATATCTACCTACACATTTCAACCATCAGGCACATGTTATAATGATGGTCCTTTATGAGCTCATACATAGTATACTCATCTAAGTACACTTGGAGGAACTTGTGGATGAAGTCATTAAATTTAGTGATCACCACTCTATAGAAAATGGATGGCACATTCATGAGTCTAAAGGGAATCACATTATAAGTGAAATATCCCCATTTAGTTACAAAGGTTATTTTGGGCTTTTTCTCCTCCTCAATCTAGACCTGATGGTATCTAGAGAACCCATCAATGAAGGTGTAAATATCACATCTTATGATACCATCCAAGACTTCATTAGTGAATAATGTTGGGAAGGGTTCAGTGATGTAGGTGACATTCAACATTTTTTAATCAACTCAAATGCAATTTCACCCATCCTTATTTATGATAATCACCATGGGATCATCCATTCAATTTTTCGTACTAGGTAGATAATGCATGTGGATAACATACCATCAATCTCTATATTTACCTTGGCATGGAGATTGGGGCTAATTTTGTAGGGGGACTTATTGATACGTCTTGTACCATCCACTAGATTTATAGTAATTTTTGCAAGGGATGGGTGGGTGCCCTTCATGTCCCAATAATTTTGATGGAATAAGTCTTGAAAGTCCTTCAAGAGATCCATAATTCATGTTAGCTCTACATCAAACCATTATGCACCAAGAGTAGCCATATTTGGTTCCCCTTTTACGCTAATGTCTACCTTGGTAGTCTTGAATGATGTAAGGTAGGGATTATTACTCTCCTAATGAGAATATTCAACTTACCTACTCCCCTTAGTTGTCTCTATGGGAAGATGAGTCAGGTCTTCTTCATTGGGTTTCTATCCTTTGGTACACTAGTTTCTTCTTGCATTTTAAGATCATCTAGTTGTGTTTCTTCTAGGTTTCATCATCTTCTTTACTCAAGTCACTATTGGGAAATTTCTCTTCAAATAAAGTCAGGAGCACTCACCCTTTTTCTCTAAACATATCTCTTGAGTGTTCCTCTAGGATTGTAATGTCCTCAAACACTTCCGTTTGAATTACTTGTAGTGGCTCGATCAATTCCAAGTTTTGTGAAGAAAAGGAAAAGGTGTACACGAACCTTTCCTTGAATGCCTCCCAAATTATTATCTTGTGTTGCATCTCATTGACAACATACAATGCTCACACCTACATCTTTAAGGTTTTTTAGAAGGTGTGCACCCATAAGTTCCTTAGGGAATTTATTTCTCATTCATTCCAAGTTTATTTGCACAAGTGCACATGCACTATTGGGTCTAAATTGTTAGAGTATGAAATTTTTTTGATATCCTCATTGTTTTTCTTGAATTTGGTACATATTTTTGCTTTCACATCTTGCCAAGTTGGTGATCTAGGCCTTTACACTACCCACCAATGAGTGGTAGTGCTCCTTAAAGTATACACTAGTGTGCTCATTATATCTACCTCCTTTGGGACATTAGAATCTAGGTCATGGGCATACTCTTTCATAGGTGTTATCCCCTCATACCTTGAGATCATGGTAAGTTTACCTTTTCTTAGTAAAAACACTCTTTTTCCCTTCTTTCTATTTCAAGGGACCCATCTAGTTCTCATAGGTTTTGGCACCTTTGTGCTCACTAAACAACACCTTTGACTAGTCATATCATAAGATTAGTCAACCCATTAGTCACAAGCAACATCTATGGTGTCTGAGGCTAACTATACATCATCCTAATAAATCACTCTTTAGTTATTAGGGTTGAGATTCTCAGCACCTTAGACCATGATATTGTAGATATGGTTTATCTTATCCTCTAGATCAATACTTTCTACATAGGGGGTCTTTAGCAACTTGAAAGGGGGATCACTAATCTCTCCTTTCAATTTTCAATGGGCATATAACACCTCTTGAAAAATATATCATTGTTATTCACATAGCACCATGGCCTTCCTAGGAGCACTAGATAATTATCTTGTTTGGCCAACTCAATCACTTTAATGTCAAGACAAAATTTGACGACCATGATATCTACATTGGAACTTTTAATAATTTTGATTGGTTGTGTCCTAGATTTTTTGTCCATGAAAATTAAATGAGGGGAATGCCTTAAGGTTAGCCTACCCATCTTCTCCCATGAATTATTTGTCAATATATTTACCTCAGCACCTATTTCCATGAGGATATTTCATAAAAACTATCCATAAATGGTGGCATTCACCAAGATTTTTTTAATTATAATCCATATTTTGGTTATGCCTAACTTATCACACCCTTTTCATGCATGGTGAAACAACTTCAACTAGTTTCTACCATGCATGATCTAAAAGTAAGTTCTTTAATAGAGGTAGCATCCCTTTTATTTGTAATATGTGCAAAATATCTATTATCTCTTGTACCCTAGCCTCTTTTTCATCTTGATTCTTGTAAGAGGTAGTAACTTGTGCTTCTAGGTCTCATACTAGTTAGAGCTCCCCTTATAGGTTCTAAATCACACTCATAGCTTGATATAGTACATATTTTTGGTGTACAGGGTTTAGGTATGGCATAGCTTTAGGTTCAAACAATGTTATGTGCTTAGTGTGGTTTTGTTCCCCATATTCCAATCATAACTTAGGTGCTACTGCAACTAGTGGTTGAGTGGTGAATCCACTATGAGTAGTTGCCTATATTTTGATTAACTTTATGTGGGTTAGTTGTGTCTTTGGAGTCTACTTCTCCATTTTAGGCTCAAACCTGATCATTCCTACACCCTTATCTATGTTAGGTCAGCCTTAGGTTAGTTTCTTATACAAGGTAATTTCTCAAGCTTATGTGTTCCTCGATAATACCCATACATTGGATATGTAGGTCAGTCACACTGATAATGTTCTATCAAACTACACTTGTAACATAAATGTGATGGGAATATTCCTCTATTTCATCCTTCACATCACCCTTTGGTGCCTCTTTACATAACATAGCCTACATTATATTAGCAATGGCCTTCATTTCCTTGGGTCATCTTCCCTTTGACTACTATAGTTTCCTACCTAGAACCTTTCTCCATGTTTTCATACATCTCATCGATCACTCAATAATTAGCTTTGGTATGGGTATAGGCATTGTAAAAGTAGTATTAGATGGTTGTGTTAGCCTAACTATAATATTTCAACAAAGGGAAGTTATGAACATCATGCACTTCATGACAAACCTCACATATTAGAAGCAATGTGTGCACATTCCTTCAA
The DNA here is from genome assembly GCA_037957365.1 of Torreya grandis. NCBI lineage: Eukaryota > Viridiplantae > Streptophyta > Pinopsida > Cupressales > Taxaceae > Torreya > Torreya grandis. The sequence continues at coordinate 411,448 of JARHVA010001701.1, read as the reverse complement.
GGGTAGTTATTCCTATTATGACCTTCTATCTCACAATTAGTGCACCATAATCTACTTCAAGTATCTTGAAATAAACTAGTAATCAATTTCTAAAGTTTTCTAGCCATGGACATAATTTGCACCTCCATGAATGGGCTAATTCTAGTATTATAATTCTTAATTATCTCAGTTCTAATTGTGACTTCAGGCACTTCATATAGTTTGATGAATTTCTTCATGGACAATGCTCATTTGAATGGTAATAACAATCCTCTAATGAACCATTCTTCATGTTGAGAGGGATGAATGTCACAAAAAATCTTGGAAATAAGTTTCTTGAATCTAACATCATACAAGTGCATGCTTTTGAAGAGCCCTTGGTTAATTTCTTTGAGTGTGGTGATACTCTATTATTCAAACTATCTCAAATTCCTTCAAGAATGCTTCCTTCAAAGTGTCATAGTCAATCATAGCTTGGTGAGGATCAAATTTCTTATACCAGGTATGAGCATGATCAAGTAGAGTTATCATGAACTATTTTTCCTTGTGCTCTAACTAGGTTATACCCTAAGTACACCATTATAGTTCTCATTTTAGCACATGACCTATGAAATTTTACACACTATGATATTCTAGAAAGTTTATGGCCATCTCATAGTAAATTTTCTATGGGCGGTGATAGCATCTGAGGCACTTGCCCCTTTGTACTTGTCCTAGTGGTAGTCCTTCAATGCCTCCAACCATTGGTATAGGCATTGGCCTTATTGTTATTAATAGTGTTGAAGATGATGAAGGCATTGCACTTTTAACTTGTAGTGTTGGGCCACTTCTTGTGGGATATTTCCAAGTTTGCACAACTGATATTGGTTGAACGAGAATGCATGTGTTCACATTTTATGTTGTAGATCTAGTTCCCAAACATCTATAAGTATCTTTATTTAACTCTTCATAAGGAATAACTTATTTAATCACAAAATTATAGTCTAGGTCTACAAAATGATCAAAGTTTATGTGGATAATAGGGTCAATTACCACTCTTCTTTCTTTAGATGGGGGGTTTAGTGCATGAACTAGCACTGTAGGTTCAAAGAGGGTAAGCACTTCTAATGCATCTTTAGTGGTAAAATTCTATAGGGACCTAGTGTATTCTTTATCCATCAATAGTTGAGCTTGATCTATTCCTTCATTATTCCTCTCCTCATGCTATTGAAATTCAAGAGATCCTTCCCCATGCCCCTCTTGCTCATTATAGGTTCTCTTAGCACTTTTAGATTCTAAATCTTCTATCAGCCTATACCTCCTTTCATTATAAGTCTATCTCTTGAGATCTTGGGTGTTAATCTACTTGTCCCCTTTCATTTCCCTTTACATACACATCCCCTTCTTCCCCATTGCACTTCTCATACATGAAATGACTTAACCTTCCATTCTCATGGTTTCAAATCCATAATATACCATTAGTTTCTTAATCTTCATGCTAAAATATTTTTCAAACATGCCTCTAGGCTCATGAAAAATTTGATATTCTACTTCCTCAAGGTAGGATTATGTCGACACTATGAACTCAAGAGAATAACTATTCGGTGATCCTTACTACCATTTTTATGCAACTCTAGTCTAAGTGGCATCTAAGTTCTAAATCCTCTCTAGGCACTCTTTTTTCCACTCAAAGCATTGTCCATAGCTTCAAATTTTGTGGGTCACATAAGTATCTAACCATCGGTACACATGCTTAGGTATTTTTTAAAATAAAAACTCATATATAGCATCATATAGGTTATTTTGAACCCACTTCCTCTAGTTTTATCCTCTATAGGATGGATGCTTTAGCATAACACTTCTTCCATTTATTGTAGCCAATGTTCAATGTTCTCAAGGGAGAGTTAGTGAATTATTATATTACACCATTGTAACAAAAAAAATTCAACATGGGTCTTGGAAATGAAACCAAAATATTTTAGTTTAATTGGGTTTCAATTCATTTACTCTGTCTAACACTTATCTAGTTATTTTAAGTCAGTTATGGACTCATTACAACTAGGTGCACACAAGGTCTATTCCCATAGAACTCAACATTTATCACTCAGCTCCACTAACATCAATTCACATAAGGTGAAAGCCTTATGCACTCACCCAAAGTGCAATAGAGAACTAAATGGGGCTCACATTAGGCTAGTTGTGCTATGACATAACTCATTCTTCACAAGACTTGGTCATTATAATAATGGTGTTGGTAGGTTCATTGGTGAAAGATATTTTTGAGTGAATTCTAATGGTCTAAAATTATAAAGCCTATTTTGGGAACTATTTATGGTCATAGGGATACAAGCCTATATCAATTTGGTTATTTTCTCTCTAGGGTGCAATCCTTTGTGTTACTAAGTTAAGTTTCATTTAGGAAATTTGGTGGGTCAAGGGAATTGATTTATATCAAGGGTACATGATTATACTAGTGCTCTTAGCAAGGGTATCAAATATTTGGTGCATGAATTCCTTTAGACCAAGGCTAATCAAAGGTTATGCCAACATCATCACTTAGCATAGAGACACCATTAATGACCCAAATTATAACTTATATTAATAAAGCATTCATTAATATAAATTACATGATTATAATTATTAAATTTAGTTAGAATTTAAAGAACATTACATAACCACATATACCAAATCAATACTCAATTAGGTGTAATTCCATTCTTCATTAAACAAGTTTCAAGTAAATAGATTACATAACAAGTGAAATAGAGTAGATGCTCCTCTAAATATACTAATGGCCCAGATGCTCATAGGTGAGCATGGGCACTATGATTTCTATCCTCAAAGGCATCCATTATTAAAATTATGATAATGGTATCCATAACATGATATCCAAAGCCAATTCTATAGAGATTCGCTACCTCAATTCATGTTATCTTGCTTACTAAATCGAGCTTTATAGCCCTCAGGAACATCTTCATATCAGGGTAGAGGGCACACATCAGGTGCTGATATTGAGCCTTGGTTGATAATTATACCAAATCCATGATGTATAAGTTACACAACACTTTACTCACACTTATCTTTATCTATCTTGCTTTGTCTTGTTTCACCATTCACTTTCTTGGCAATGGCTCATTCTTTCACTATGAAACTTTTGGTTCTTGAAATCAATGGATTAGTTTATGTTTTTTAAAAACCTTATGAAATATAATTATAACATATTTTTACCTTTCATCTCATTCATAACCTTCTACAAAACAATAAATCATCTTTACCCAACTTTGCCTTCTTACCCCTTAATTTCTAGTAGTCTTTTTCCAAGCAATTTTACTCATGTATGGATAATATGGATTATCATTTTTTTTTTAAATTGTGTTTTTAATCACCCTCTATTGATAAATAACTATTTATGAATTTTTGTGGCCCAGTTTAACACTAAACACAATTTTTAGTTCACTTCTTATCCTTAAATTAAGCCTATTAGGTCTATTTAGCATAAAAGCACAAACATACCCCTATACCTATATGTACATGTACAGATTCATGCCAAAACCACTAAATTATCTTAACCTAAAATAATATATATCCAATGAAAAAGTTTAGGTTTTTATTCTTGTCTGAAAACCCTAGATAAGGTTTACACTTAACTAAACAAGCATGAGAGGAAATTTTTTCAGGTTTTCACCCCTCAATCATTTTTCACATGAAAATAATCACTAATTAAGTTCTATGAAAAATTTACATATATTCTATAATTTTCAATTTGTATCTTTAACACTTATATCATATGGTTTTAGAACCTTCTATGTTTGATTGTGTTTATTTAATAATATTGTGTCGACCCAAAAACCAATATTTTGTTATTCTAAACCTTATCAATGTTTACACACATTATTAATGAATTAATGATGTCTATGTGTTATTATACATCTCTTAATTCATTAAAATTCATTGATATATATTTGATCATAATTGTAGCATTATTTGTACATGGCTATGTATGATAAACACTAATTGCATATGGTCTTTTCACACTATCCACTAAGATACTTCCTCTAAATGAATATAAATTTCATAAGCACTTAAAACAAGGGAATATAGAATTACCAAGTCAAAATATGATCCAATAATCTCCTCATACAATTCCTTTTTTCACATGATGTTTCCTTAGTCTCTCTTTGTCTTCGCACAAGTAATACAAGGGCTATTTTAATCTTTTTCAACAAATATTTGTCTTATAACACTGGGTCATGCTTAGACATCCTTTAATACCTATAAATTTCACCAATTATACATGCATTATAAACATCCTCTCATAAAAATCTTGCTTGGATACATTGGCATTGTCTTAATTCATTTCTAATACAGAATTACAAAATAGGGCATGTTCATTTTCTACATACCAGTGAACTATCTGACCATTCTTTAAAAAATAACATACATTTAAATTTCAATATAATATTATTTTCAAACAAATTTCCATTAGGTACCTTTACAAACTATCTCATACACAAACTTTCAATCCACAAAATCATTTAGTTCCAAGAACATATAATTGCAACAAAATAGGGTCTACAATTTGGTTTTTCAAGAACACAATTTCTTTATTCAATTTCATTTTGAGTTTTACATAATTAGTATATTTTGAATCCAATCTCCAATCTATTTTCCTTCATAAAATTACCTTACAACTTCTTAGTAACTCCCTCTTTTACTTTGGGAGTCTCTTCACCTACCCACTAACAAAATCGAACTTACCAAATGACTCACCTATGAGTTAAGTAGTGTGTTGACACATTCTTATTAATCCTAATTTACAACTTGACACTCCATTAGATAAGATTTTAGACTCATAGAGATATGAAAATTCAAATTATGAATTCTGTAGGAAAATCCTTTCTAAGTCACAATTTAATTTTTTTTGATAATGTATCACTTCAAATAGACTTATATAGAATCCTAAAGACCATGACAACCTTCTAAGACTCAAAAAATGAAATTTAGAGTAGTATTTACAAAGAAGGTAGTGATTCTCCTACATCATACTACTGAGGAGTAAATGGAAACTTTCCTTGAAAGTTTTAAATGATTTATCTTTGATATTATTTACAACACCTCTTGTATAATGGAATCTCCTCCTGGATCCCAAGGTCTATTTGTGACACATAGACCTATGTGGTGTTTGTGTATGTTATCTCTTCCTTCTTTATTTTTACTCTTTCTCTCTCCTTTGAATTCATTATTTTTCACTTTAATTTTCAACTTGATCATCTTCATCACTTTTTCTTGTCATGCAACCATCCAAAACATGAAACACACAAGTTAATGAAAACAATCTTCTATTTTTCTTCTTGTTAATTTCTCTCTTTCTATTCAATGCTTAGATTGGCTATTTTTGGGAATACTACTATTTGTGCCTTCTTATCTCTTTTAAACCTCTCAATCTCTTCAACCTCATGAGCCTTCTCTTTCTTCTATTCATCCTTAACCTGATCATTAACTTCCTTATACATAGTCAATGTTCTTGACATGCTTACCTTCTCAAAAAAGTTTTCTAAATGATCTTTGTTTTATATGCATAACAAGTGATATGACAAAATTAAAAAAAATCCTTCTACCTTATCATCTAAAAGTATTTCATCTCTCTCTTCTTCTCTTTATTGGTCCTTCATATTGGGTATTTGTACTTTTCTATGTTTTTTTCACCTTCTTCCACCTTAAGCAAATATTTTGCACCTTGCTCCATATTCATCCAAGCTATCTCCTTGGATAAATGATCTTATTTTATCTCTTTCTCACTCCTAAAAACTCTCTAGTATTTCAACTTGACTTAACCAACTCCTATAGTCTTTTTTAGCAGTCTCTTAAAATAATCCTTATCATACTTTCATTGGACTTGAGCAAATACAAATCATGAAAACATAAATAAATGTGTATCTTCTTTGAATTTCAATATTATTTGTATGCTTCCCACTTATCTTCAATCTCTAATACAAAAAATTATGTAGAGGTTACAAAACACTTTACTCACACTTGTCTTGATCTCTCTTTCTTTGTCTTGTTTCATCATTCACTTTTTTGACAATGGTTCATTCTTTCACTGTGTAAATTTGGTTTTTGAAATCAATGGATTATTTTATGGTTTATGAAAACATTATACAATCTCATTATAACCTATTTTTACCTCTCATCTCATTCATAAACCTTATACAAAACAATAAATAATCTTTACCCAACTCTACCTTCTTACCCCTTAATTTCTAGTAGCCTTTTCCCAAGTAATTTTCCTCTTGTATAGATAATATGGATTATTGATTTAAAAATAAATGGTATTTTTAATCACTCTCTATTGATTAATAATTATATATGAATTTTTTTGGCCTATTTCAACACCTAACACACTTTTCTATTCACTTTGTGGCCTTGGATTAGGCCTATTAGGTCTATTTGGCTTAAAAGCACACACAAACCCCTATATAGGTATATTCACATAAAAATTCATAACAAAACCAATAAATCATACTAACCTACAAAAATATATATCCAATTAATTTTTTTAAGTTTTTATCACTTTAGAATCTTCCAAAATCTCCATTCATGTCTCAAAACCCTAGCCAGGGTTTACACTTAACTAAACAGGCCTGAGAGGAATTTTTTTCACTTTTCACCCTTTAGTCATATTTAAAATGAAATTAATCACTGACTAAGGTTTTTTTAACACATACATATACTTTCCAATTGGTTGTTTTTATCTTTGACACCTTTGTCATATGTTTGTAGACCCTTTAATGTTTGACTGTATTACTTTAATAAGACTATGTGGACCCAAGAACCAATATTTGTTTATTATATACCTTGTCAAGGTTTCTAAAATTCCTAATAATGGATTAAAATTTTGTGTTCCTATTATACATCTCTTAATTAATTAAACTTCATTTCTATATCTTTGTTCATAGTTGTAGCATTAGTTGGACATGGTTGTGTATGATAAACATTGATTACATATGGTCTGATAATACTATTCACTAAGATACTTCCTCCAAAGGAATATAAATTTCAAAATAACTTAAAACAAGATAATACATACTTACCAAGTCAAAATATTCTCTAATAATATCCTCACATGATGCCTTTTTTCACATGATTTTTCCTTAGTCTCTCTTTATCTTCACACAAGCAATACAGGGGCTTCTTTTAATCTTTTTCAACAAATCTTTGTCCCAGAACACTGGGTCATGTTCAAATATCCTTTAATACCTATAAATTTCACCAATTATACATGCATTCTAAATATCCTCTCATTAAACTCTTTCTTGGATACATTTACGTTTTCTTAATTCATTTCTAATACAAACCTACAAAATAGGACATGTTTATTTTCTACATACTAGTGAACTATTTGACCATTCTTTAAATAATAACATGCATTGTTATTTCAATATACTACCATTATAAAACAAAACACCACTAGTTACCTTTCCAAACTATCTCATACGCATACTTTAAATCTATAGAATCATTTAGTTCCAAGAACATAGAATTGTAATAGAATAGGGTCTATAATTTGGTTTATCAAGAACATAATTTCTTTATTCAATTTCATTTGAGGTTTTACATAATCAGTATCCTTCAAATCCAATCCCAAACATATTATCCTACATATAATGACCTACCTACTTCACACCAAAAACCACTATTTATGCCAAATTCTTATATAACTACCTTGTAACTTCCTAGTAACCCCCACTTGTACATTGGGAGTCTCTTCACCTAACCACTAACAAACTCAAACTTACCAAATGACTCACCTATGAGTTAATTAATATTTTGACACATTATTTATAATCCTAATTTACAACTTGACACTCCATTAGATAATATTATACTTATAGAGATTTTAAAATTCAAATTATGAATTTGATAGTAAAATCCTTTCCAAGCCACAACTAAAATTTTTCAATAATGTATCACTTCAAATGGACTTCTATGGAATCATAAAGACCATGACAACCTTATAAGACTTAAAACATGAAAATTATACTAGTATTTAAAAATAAGGTAGTGATGCTCCTACATCAATCCATCACCTTGTGTCCTTTGCATTGTAGTCACCACGTGCAACCACTCAAGAAGATGTCCTAAAAAACTAGGTAGTAGTTAACCACCTACCAGCTGGCACTAGATCTATGATGATTCCTCCAACTAGCACAAAAGATACCAAAATGGAAATCATACCAAGTGATTGCCTCTCACCTAGATGTCTACTAAGTTGGCTCAGATCCATACTTAACCAAAAAGGGGCCCAACAATGATAAGGCTCTTTAAATGATTTAAACTTATTAAATATTACTAGCTCATTTTAGGGTGAAATAAAAATTTATTGTAATATGTTTATTTGAATATGTCTTAAAATTTATTATATGCTAGTAAATTTTAAATTTTATCCAACATAGACTTATAACAAAGCACATACTCATTAGTAAGTGCATTAGTTTCCTCTTTTATCTTAACCATTTGTGTATATGAATTTTTATCATCAATATTGATATCAAAGTGTTTGAGAAATAAATCCACTAAATGATTGAATTATTTCACATATTGTGCAATTAAATCATAGAACTAATATAAATCATATCTTTTAAGCTCCTTGGAAAAGTTTAGTTAGCAATTTAATGTCAAATGCATAATCTAAACATGTGTGAAAATATATTAGATATTGTTTAGGATCTCCTTTACACTAATATAAAGGAAGTTTAAGAGATAAAAATATGGTGGGTAAAGGATAAGATGTAATATCATGTTCTAAATGATTATGAAGTAAATCATGTGAATAAAATGATTGGCTAGCTTTTGGGATACATTTCTCTAATTAAAACACCTTAGCTTATACAAATATAAATTATTGTTCAAGGTATTATGAGTTAGATAAGTTATTTTATATAGTATGCATAGTTATCATAGGATTCAAATGGATTACTTGGTTAGGCATAGGCATAAAAAATATGTTGTGAATCATGGGATGACCCTAAACCTAAATATGTGGATGGAATAATTGTTTCAACCATGGTAATAATGACACTTATGGTAGGGTTTACTATAAAAGAAATTGGATCTTGTTTCACATTAAAACTTTTTTCTATTTGTGCATTTTTTATAGCTAATAGGACCTCAATTATTTTGGTAATGTCTTGTGGCATTTGATGAAGTCCTCAAAAATTAGATTTATGTTGTACTTGTTCTTTTTAAACTCCATTTAAGTCATGAAAATGGATCTTATCTAAACCATCATTGATAGCTTGTGTATTTTTATCATTATCTTGTTTATTTTTATTTTTATTAAAAATATTCATTAGTGATTTATTCATCAAAATAGGAATCAATATGTGCATTAATAAAATCCATTTTTACAAATTTTAATGGTATTTGAATATGTTTGATTTGAAACTTTCTTATTCTAGCACTTTGCCTTAAAGGAGTATTAGAGACAAATTGCTTAGGTGGTGATTTATATTTTTTGGGAATTAATATATAACCCTAAGTAGATAAAACATTGCTTAAAATCAAAGGATAAATATAGTAATAGTTAATATTATTTATTTTGTAACTACTATAACTTTAAAGTATTTTTAAAATATTAAATAATTATGATAAATAATACTTATCTTGAGAATCAATTAATATGGATGTTTCAGCACCTACAAACTAGAGGTTTGACTAGGCTAATTGTTAGGAACTAGATCTAGGTGTCAACAATAACCCTAGATAATATCATAGTCCTAAACAATAACATCACTCATCTTATGTAGAAATATTTTCCTCCTTTATAATTTTTATTAATGCTTTATAGTTTTTTACAGTGTCTTATTTCAAATAGGGTTTAAATTTTAGGTCCATATGATTTATACTTTTTCTTGTATCTCTATTTTCCTCTAAAAACCGTAGGTTTTTTATGCTTGTAAGGGTTTGAATGAATATCATGAGAAAAAGGGGTTAGTGGGTTTGATGTTATGGATATGTGATCCACACCCCTATATGGGCATGTTACCTACATATCAATAGTTTGAGGAGGGATCAATCTTGATATAGTTATTCTACCTATGTGATATGTGTGAATGCCTATGAATGCAAGAATGATTGAGTGTGAATGCATGATAGGATGACTTAGAGGCCACTTTAGATATAGATACCTATGCTATGGATATATTATTGAATGTATGGAATGAATCAATAAAATATTGGAAAAATTGGGAGTTTTCCCTTAATATGAAGTTTTAATTTTGTGTGTTTCTTTATGATAATGTCCACCTAGAGTTTAAGAGTGTGAAATTAATGTTTATATAGTGTTATAATAAAAATGACTTGGGAAGGTGACTTAATAATATGTCTAGATAGACCCTAATCCTCTTAGGGAGATGTAAAATTACTTTTTGTATAATGCAGGGACTTAAATCACTAAGGGATTGTGTCAATATGGGTCTCATGTGGTGTTCTATAGGCCTAGGTGTTATTTATGACTATTATGTGACTAAAAGTGGATCAATAAGGCCCGTAAGATGGTTCAAGTGATATACTAAGGTTAAAGTGACCTTAAGTGGAAATATGAGGCATAAATGGTTAATTTTAATGACTACATTCCACCCCCCTTATTATATAAATGTAGTAAAGTAAAATGACTAGGATAAAAGAAAGATAAAATGTACCTAGACTTACCTATGAGATGAAGCCTGTGAATGTGGATTTGGGTATGTGAATAGTTTTCCATTGTGTGTCCTAGTGAATTAATGTGTGTGTGTGGGGCTGGTGATCAAATGGTGAATAGTTTGGACTGAGATAAAGGCTTGATTAATCTTCATGTGTGGGTGTCTCAAAAACTCAAGATAACTTGGATTCCATTATTTCCCACCCATGTTTGATGGATCATAATATGTGAATAACTTGGATTGGGCTAATGACTTTTCCAATCCTCATGTGTGGGTGGATTAAGAACTCAATCTATCCTTGACTCAATCATTTCCTACAAATGTGTAATATTTGAATCTTAAACTTAAAATATTTGATATTAAAAAATTGTATAAGATGGATCTATGCCACTTGAAAAATATAAAACTTAAAACAACTATGGTACACTCAATAATGTATAATGGTTTTAGGCCACTCAAGAATACCAACCACTATAGATGGAATGAGGAATCAATCTATTATAATCCTAGTACAAAACTAGTGCATATGGCATCTAGAGTATGAAACATGGAGAATGACATGGGGTTATCATTCTATCTAAGAGAACTTATGCAAAACTGATCACATGGGAATAATGTGCTACACACATGCCCTAATTCTGATATATGTGCATATGGATTCTAGACTGAGTCATAGTAATATGTGTTTATGTATATCTAAAATTGAAATGGGAGTGATCATGCCACACATGATTCCCAAATATAATCAAACCTATATAAATGTATGTAAAAAATGATTATATACTTAGCATATATAATAATCTATCACTAAGACTATGTAAATATGAATTGTACCTATTATACCTTTCTAATAATTCTAGAATTTTATATTTTTGTGGCTACTATAAAATAACATAGTAGGTAAACTATAGCACACTTAACTCTTATATGTGTATTTTGCTATTGTATAAAAGTGTTTTTTCTAATAAAAACTAAGATTGATCTGTGTATGACTATATTTCACTATATTTTCTTGAGTTTAAGTTCTACAATCTATGTCTGCATGCTGAAAACTATGTTTTAAGTGCACTAGGATGGCCTGAACTCTATGATAAACCCATGTTAATTCAACATTTTTGAGGGGATTTATTAAACCTCTATAATAATTTTCCTCAAAATAAAATCTATGCATCATGTTTTTAAGATTTAAAATATTTGATTTTTGTGTGATAAACCAATATAATGTGTATACATGACATCAAAATGTAAATGATATTGAGCATAAGTTATAAATTTATGATGTATTTTAGATCTAGAATTCACAAAATTTTCAAGATTGATATAATATTGTAAGCATGTCTATGAACAAAATATCTTAATATAATCTGAGTATACTAATTTAGGGGGATAGAGCATGATGTCCATCAAGGAACCCAAGGAGAAAGGGGAGATGCATGAGGTCCCTCATGGCATCCTAAACTAGATGTGAAAGCAATAAACAAGATAAAAGTGTCATGCCCATGATGCATACATGAAATCATACATAAAAACACATGAGGCATGTAAAGTAGGCTAAGGGGAATAATACAAGGAACATGGGCACATGTCACGAAGTCTTAGAAAAGGAAAACATACAAGTACATGTTAAAATGTCTACATACAAAAAAATTTATGCAAGTTTGGCTTATAGATACATGGAAGGACATATTCAAATGTCCACATACATAATCAAGAAGCATACACAAGGACATAGGCAAATGTCCAAAGCATAAAAGTAGTGAAAGGACAATGGAATATTCAAATTCCCTCAAGTAGATGTAGAATCATAGAGATACAATCAAATATATACTATTAAGGCTAAAAATTAAAGTATGCATAAGCATGTCGTATAAATATGTATAAGATCAAAGATGTATATAAACTGAGTCTATGGTAGTAGTATTTGGAAAAAATAGTGTAGTATAGGATGATCAATATCAAAATATAATCAAATTTAAATATTTGATATGGAGTATAAAAAGATATAACCTATAAAATTAGAATCTATGTGTATGATGTACCCAATGGACTAATATATCAATGTTGAATTAGTGTATATGTGTATGTTACTCCAATGGGTTTATAGTAACAAATATGGATCCATGTAGAGGAATTAAGACTTGTATTAATCTATTAATACTTTAAGGGAATAAATTAATCATGTATGTATGATAAAACTAACTCCACTAACATAGATAGAATATGTAACACCTATAAATAGAAGGAATGTAAACATGGAAATACATACAATATGAAATTTGTATTTTTTTATAAATATGTTAATGTTTTTGTATTTTTTAAAATATTATATTTGTTTATTTATTTATTTTGTTTTTTGAGTACAATTTATGTATAATCAAGATGAAAATTAAACTATGTACAAGTAAACTATAAATGGAGGTTATATATAAGAAGGCTAGAAATGAATGAAACTAATGTACAAGGATAGTGTTGTAGATTAGAATATGTGTGCTGGTAAGGAATGGTGACAGAAGTCCAACATGTCATTGATGGGATGATTCTATGCAATATAGGTGGAATATTCACTTTATAAACAATTTGCACCATAATATTATGTGTTTTTCCAATCATCTTCTTCATCTTGATTATCATTGTCTAGTTTATTGATTGTGATCTTGCCATCTGAAACTATATCCACTATAGGTATAGATTACTTTTATATCTGTTATTGTGAATAAATTATATCATTTCTAGAAATAGTAATCATTTAAATTCACATGTGAAAATGATATGCAACTTTTCTTTTTGTCAAGTTTTGTTCCTATTATTGTGAACCACGAACTTCTAAGGACAACATTGTAAGCACTTGATTATGAAATAACTCAAAAGATGAGATAACATTCCTTTGAAGCAAATGAAAATTTTAATTTAATAGACCCAAAGAATGAGATAGAATAATTTTTTATATTGATATGTTTAGATTCCTTTCCAATATAGATAATAAATTATAGTGAAAAAAAATTAATTGGTTGATAATCTATGATCTTAACATATGTGCATTGTTTTCCATCTATATAATTTGTGATAGTGAAAAATTTTTGACATGAGATAGGGATTTTAGTTTCCAAATTTACATTAACCTTTGAATATGTATCTTTTATAGGTATTTATTTCTTTGAAGAATCTCTTTTTTAAATCCTTTTTTGAGAATATTTAATTGTGTACCTTGATTATAAATGTACAACTTAAATTATTACTCTTTTTATAACATTACCCATGTATCTAGATATTTTTCCTTGATAAATTGTATCTATGAATGATTTTCCTTATTATGTTCCATAAATCCCAAACCTTTTTTAAAAAAATTATTAAGTGCTAAAAAAGGAGTAGTGATACCTTAGGCATGTGTTCCCAACCCTTAACCCTAATAATCAAACTGTTGTTAATAATTTTCACCAAACCCATACTAATTTGAAAGTGGGACCTCATTTTGAAGAGGCATATTTTTATCCTTTACTTTATTTATATGTTATTATTGTATTTTTAATTTATTTTATTTTACTATTTGAACCTTTTGCCATCCTAAGTTATTCTTTGGTGTTGGCCAATTTTGGCCCACATACAAAAATTTACTTAGGTAGATCAAATTATCAAAGTTTCTGGGATGGATTATCAAGATAAAAAGAGTTCCTAATTGAGTGGGTGAAAAAATAATGAATAATAAGATCAAATTTTTCTTAAAAATCTTTTGAAACACTTTAAGTAAGCTTAAAGTGTGTTTTATTACTCTTTGAGAAGCAAGTCTTGAAACAGGTCTAAGGTTGAAAGGTGAAAAATAAAAATAGGGTCTCATGGTGTTTCAAGCATTCAAGGGAATGAAATATATTACACAAAATATTAGAATTTTATTGGAGCCTTCCAAAGCGACAACATTTCTTGCATAAGTGCAAAAAAACTAGATCATCACAAGCACATCATGCATAGATGAATGGGTTAGATTGATTGTGCATTTAATAATTGATCTTAGGAGGTTGATCAAAGCCAAAGGAATGTATATAAATGATTATTTTTGTCCCATAAACATCCTATAAAAATTTCATGTCTTGATGAGTTATCTATCTCAAGATATAAAGCTTCAAAGTCAAAATTATAGAGTGAAACATGCACACAGATGTCAAATTTGAGCTATGCAAAATATCTATTTGAATTTATATGTTCCAAGATCAATGATCAAAATTCAGTTGGATAAAATCCAATGTAAAAATTAAACTTTATAGTGTTAATGGGTCCCAAATATATAATAGTGTGCATTTGATCATACACCTAAGATCAATGGTGAGAATCAAGTCAAAAGGTCAAAGATCTTTAGGGTGAATGTGCAAGTGAAAATTGGCATAATCTTGGGATCATAATATATATCTATGGAATGCATCAATTGATAGGGTGAGTTGGCATAAATAGATCAATGGTTTATGATCCATCATATAAAGTAGATCTAATGAAAAGTGATTGGTCACAAATTCATCAAATCTCAAAGATAAATACATGAGTGACAAGTGTCTAAACCATGTTAAATTGGCATAAGATATATGGTTCAAATTCATTCATATATGTAAATATTGATGATACATGAGAGGTCAAAGAGTCATTAAGATCCTAAGGATTGAATGTGGAGCTGATAGTTGGCATAATATGAGAAGCCTAGATGAAGATGATGACCAATATGAAGATTGAAGGTGTCATAATTTCAAAGCCCAAATAAATATTAATGGTTAATATCCAAGGTTGAAGTTATGAAACTTTAACTGGAGGTTAAAACACAATCCTAGTTGAATTAGAGTGGATTTTTTAGGATTAAACATCAGCATTAAAGCTTAGTAGCGATATAATAGCTCTTTTAGGGCCTAATACAAAAATTAAAGATGGACTAGTAGTTATTTAATCAACACTAAACATATATAGATCTCATCGATATGTTGACTATAAGAAAACCAATAATTTGTATTAGTTTTCAAATATATAGTAAAGATGTATATTCAAGTTTGGGTAGGGGAAGATATGAATGGTTGTGAACAAGTGTCTCATATTCGACATGATCACATCCTTGCCAAATAGGTACTTACATCTGCTAAAATCAAACTTAGGCATGGCTCTATCAAGTCCATGGATATAAGGACCTTTCCCTCATAATGAAGCTGGTATAGAGTCCCAAGATGGAAATTTTATGGTAAAAAAATAGCTCTAGAATTTAATATATTTTTAGGGTGCCTAAGGATTTTCCTTCATAAACATAGTCATGACTCACCATCATTCAGCAAGATCTTATCCTATAGTGTGTTTCTCAACCAATGAAAATATTCAAAGGCTATTAGGATAAATGAGAAATAGCTTGTAAATAGAGAACTAATGTTGATTTGATAAAAATATGTTGTAACATTAGTATAGGTGGTCCATCAAGAGGAAGACGATCTTCTCCAGAGGTCTAACCCCACCATATGTGACCCACAGCCTAGGCTTATTCCTATATTGTGTCTCAATTAGAGATATCCTAAATAACCCTCTCTAAGGGTGTAAATTGATGCCATAATAGTTTCTAGCATGCCTGATGGGACATAGTTCAAATAATATTGTTTAAAGTTGATGTTGGTTTGATCAATTTACAATAGTTATAGCTTCTAAAGAATATCATTTGGTGATTCCAAAAAATATTCAACATTATGGTAGTAGAGTAGTGACTATATCTCATGCCAAAGGTGACTACAAGGTTAGATTCTAGAGGTATTCCCTTTGAATTAATTGAATTGCCTTTTAACTTAGTAAAAAGATTAATATTTGTTGATACACATCCATATAAAGGCAAATTTATTCCTAAGTTAATTTCAATTCCTACCCCTTCAATAAGATCTATATTAAACCCTTTCATTGACATGGCATCCCTTAGATTTATTTCATTTGTGGCTTTTAATTAATAAATTCCTTTAGACCTACCTCAATATGATCTTATTTTAGTAATAGCTCTTAAAAGTATCCCTTATTTCACTAGAGACCAAGCTACAACCCCTTCTAAACACCTCATGGATATAGCCAATTTTTGCAACATCGTGATATCAAAATGTATCAATTAGGTTATTAGCCATCTTTTTCAAAGGTAGAGCCTTAGATTGGTATATAAATCTTGTTTCCAATTCTATTAACACATGGGACTAGTTAAGAGATGCATTGTGTAAGATATTTTAAGAAAAAAGTGACCATTTATCACTTGCAGAGTAGTTAACAATAATTCAAAGATCCCCTCATGAAGTCATGTAAGACTTCAATACAAAGGCCCAAAGACTTGGGATAGATTCCTAGTCTCTGTTAGACCTACCCCTAACTTTTATTTTCTTTATTATTTTAAATCCTTGAATAGTGACATTATAATAATGATCCAGTCCATGAGAGGAAACATATTTCCAAATGCATATGAGGTGGCAATCAGAGAAGAAAATTTTATGGTGCAAGCTCATAAGGTTACATCTAGACCACAAATGCCTTTGTTCCCTGATATTAGATCACCCCCTATTTATATTCTTCCCATTGCAATCATTCCTCCTATGCCTATATTTATTTTTCTACCCTCAACTAAGCAAGAAAAGGCTTCCACTAGTCAATCTAGTGATTTCCAAGAACAAAAGAACTTTCAAGAGCTTAAGAGCATGTTTAAATCTTTGGGAATTGAAATAGTTAATGTTAAGATGAAGAAAGCTTTTAGTAGGCCTTATGAAGCCTCATATCAACCTCAAAAACAATCTTATCAAGTAAATATGCCACCCTACAAAGGAAACTTCCAAGGCCAAGGCCAAGGTCAAGGCCAGTGATAAGGACAACCTAGCTATAATAGACAAAAAAACTATAATCTAAATGTTGTAAGCACTTCCAATACTTTAGTCCCCATCTAGAATAATGTTGCTCAATAAGCTGAAGGTTCCATGCCTTAGAATCAATCTTTTGGGTAATCCATTGTTCCAACCACTGACTTCACTCAAGTTTTCAATGATCAATGGTAGTAAGCTACTAATTATGGGTACAATCAAGATTTTATGGATCAGAACATAGAGGTACCCATGATGACAAAATTAGAAGATACTCAACAAGGTTAAATCCCTTATCAAGGACCAAGCTAGTTCGGTGATACAATGGTTAACTATGAGTAAGAAGAGTGTTATTCACTCAATTAGTAGGCTAGTTCTATCTAGGCATATATTTTAGTGGAAGAAAATACAAGGTTTAAAATAAGGAATATGGATGGTAACCATGAAGAAGTTAAGGGAATGTCTTTGTTCCCCAAAACTCATAAACTCAAAGTATGATTGTGGCTCCTAAAACACAATGAAAGGTTGTTGGTTCACTCATCAACATTATGTAACAAATGAAAAGATATAATGTGAGTATGCCAATATGGGATAGGATATCCATACCTCATTAGGTAGACATCCTCCAAGAAGGGTTGCCAAAGATCAAGGTTCTTGAGAAAGAACCAAGAAAATAAATTGTGACTCTCACCAATACAATCAAAGGACCTAGTGAATCAAAACCAAGTAAGGTGGTCAAACCTATTCCCTTATACATTTTAGTAATCATTGGTGACTCTTTAGTGCATAATTTCTTGGTAGATAATGGGACTAACACCTTAGTAATGCCAAAGTCCATAGCTGATCAGCTTGGTCTAAAATATGAGCCCCAATCTAAAGGAGTTCTACAACTTGATGGTTATTCCACTAAGCCATCTAGTATCATCAGAGACCTCAACTTGACCTTGCATACTTATCCTAGTGTATTAGTAATTAAATATGTATTAATCCTTGATGTGCCTCCTCATATTTTCCTATGCCTATCTAGATAGTTCATAGAAAATATTGGAGGTTATTTTTCAATAAATTATTCATACATGAAATTCAAGAAAATATATAAAACCAAAGTATCTATTAAGGTTTATCCCATTACATAATTCCAAATTAAACCTTATGGGCTAGATAATATAAACCTCCATTGTAACATTCTTGATGAGGATGAACATATGGTTGGTCAAGAATTAAACACTCACCTTGAGGAGATACCAAACATGTTCTTGGATGAACTATGGAATGAAAATCATTTGGTTGATCCATTAGAAGGATTTAAAGAGAGGGACATGGGTTTTTACTACTTACATGAAGAGAATCAATCCATGCCATCCCTCATTGGATCTAAAGAAGATCCTAGTGGCTTATGGAAATTGTTCTTTGATGGTTCAAGGAGTAAAACTGGAGTGGGTGTAAATGCAATGCTAGTATCCACCTCTAATGACAAGAATTTCTCTTTTTACATGTTCTAATTTAGTTTCTCTTATAATTTAGTAGAATATAAGGGCTTTATCCATGGCCTTCAATAGGCTAGTAATAGAGGGATCAAGTAGTTACAATTTTATGGGGATAGTGAGTTGATAGTGCACCAAGTTAGAGGCTAGAATATCACCAATAATCCCTTCATGAAGTCTTAGAAACATATAATGTGGGACCTAATTGAGGAATTTGAGGACTTTAAAAACCAAACAATACCAAGAAACTAGAATCAACATGATGATAGGTTGGTAGTTATGGGAGATCAATTTATATCCTAAATGAGTTTAAAAAGACCAAGGTGTAGCCACATGCCAAATTGGTAGTAAGACCATTAGTATAGACAATGAAGCTCATTAACAGGTATTTGAGAATGACAAACAAATTGCTTGTTTCTTATATATTTAAGCAGTTCTCCTTCATAAACTAGGAAAAGTTTCAACAACAATATGAGAAGCAAATTATTTAGTTGAGATATAACTAGCTTTCTAAAGGGCTTATCACCCTTGAAGGTATTTTCCATGAGGGATATCATATGAGAAAAGATAAGGAAGTGATGTCAACAAGTGAAGAGAACTATGAAAGAGTCCTTATCTTCAAAGGCAAGCTCTTCAAGCTTGGAAAGGTAAGTACTAAAGCTAAAAGGCATGCTTTCATAGAACTTTTTAGAGAATATGCAGACATCTTTTCTTCAGAACATAATGACTTGAGAGGATTTGATCCCAAGTTGGCCCAATATACTATAGAATTAGAGCCTAATGTGATGTCCCTTACTTAGGGGCTCCTTTTAATTTCAACAAAGCTCTGAACAAAGATATGATTTGCACAAAATATAGTCAAAATAAACAAATAACCACAGTATAAACTCTTATTTATATGCTCATAAGCTTACAATAGAGGTCCTCTGTCCAGTATACAAAGAATATTGAAAGTATGGCCTTAATAGCCTGAATATTCTACAAACTGGGAAAGAAATCTGAATTTGGTATGTCTCGGCCTACTATGTAAAAAACACAGTCACCGACGTTGGTTATACTGCCATCGTCGATCGATCTGTAGTCATTAACTCACTGACGTCGGTGATATGTCAACCGATGTTGGTCTCTATAGGTCTCTATTCACCGATGTCGGTGCCTAAACTTCCTGTTAATGTGTACAGATTTTCACGGATCTATACGGACTTCGTACAGCCACTGATATAGCACACCTGTATGCTTGATCTTGATCTATAGAATTATGGGTGAATACAAAAGATCTATATCTGGATAATTCTTGAATCAAAACATAAAGAAATAAATACCTGTAAACCCTTGTGATAGCTTCCGTGTGAAGTTATCTCTCAAAAGACCTAAAATACTATGATAACCTCTGTATGAAGCTATCTCTCAAATTGGCAATAGATCAGCTAGTATTTCACAGCCTCTAAATTGCACACAATGAAGAGTTGACGTTCTCCACTACAAATGGAATCCTAGAACCCTTGGCTCAGTCTTCACAGAAGAATTCTTCAAAATCAATAATCAATAATCAATGGCTAATCCAAACTCTCCCCCATGAGAAACCCTTATACCCTCCAAAGGTGTGCTTGCTAAAATTAGATTTCCTCAAATTAGAACTTGGGTTTCTTAAATTAGAATTCC
Organism: Torreya grandis; assembly: GCA_037957365.1. NCBI lineage: Eukaryota > Viridiplantae > Streptophyta > Pinopsida > Cupressales > Taxaceae > Torreya > Torreya grandis. The sequence continues at coordinate 390,814 of JARHVA010001701.1, read as the reverse complement.
TCAAATTAGAACTTGGGTCCTAAAATTAGACCAATTCTTAAATTAGAATTAGGGTCTTAAAATTAGATCAACTTATTAATTAGACCAAATAATTAATATTTGATTAAATCAATCAAATATTAATATCTCCCTTAATTCATATCCAAAAAACCCAAACAAAAAAGCAAGCCCAGCTCCATCAAGACCCTCTATCCATCCCGTCATCCTACGAAGGTTGCATAATAGGCTAATCCTCAACTCTGAACATGTCAACTCAAAAGGGGACATGACAATCCGCCCCTCCTGAAATTGCTTGCCCTCAAGCAATCACTAAATGATATACCCATCAATCCACCTGGATCCCAAATGTAGTCATGATCTTCCCTGCTATCAATCAATGCAAACTCCATGCCATGTCAATCCCTAGTACTTAGATAAGCACCCCAACATCCAATCCATAAATGAAAATTAGCAAGCAACTCAAGCAAACTCCTTACCTAAATAATATCTAAATCTGGATTATGAAGGCTAGAAATAGTCATATCATCATCAACCTGTGACCCGATTGTAACAGAAAGCTGAGTCCCTACCACATGTGATAACTCCTGAACTGCACTCACCTCAAGACCAAGCTCATCCTCATATCTCTCATGTGTTGGTGCCAATGTGCACTCGTCATCGCACTCTATCATGTCATGTCGTATGAGCATCTCCATGTGATGAAAAAACATATATCTGAAGCTGTTGCCCCATATTGCCTTAAGAATATGTGTCTTCCCATCAACATCAAAGTGAACCTCCATGTCCTTGAGACAAAGAGTAACTTCCTCAAATGAATGAAGCCACTTCATACCCAAGACTAAGTCTATATCCCCCATGTTCACCACATAATAATCAACCTTGAACTCGTAGTTGTTCAAGTGCAATGGGAGGTCTCTAATCATACGCTCACACCTAGGAGTGTGACCATCAGCTACCTTAACTCTAATGCCCTCAAAATCTTCAGTAGTGAGTCCACGTTTCTCCACAAATATAGTATCTATGAAATTATGTGTGGCTCCTATATCAAGAAGGGTGATGACCTTCTGCCCTGCTAAAACTCCATGGAGTCTGAATGACTCATCTGACTGAATGCTGGATAGGCATGCCTCCTGTATGTGAAGCTCTAACTCTACCACTACCTCCTCAGAACTATTCTGTTGTTTGGAATCCTCTGAATCCAAATCCTCATAATATGCCCACATCACACGATTCGCTTTGCCCTTAGGCCTCAAAGGGCAATCGTGATGGATATCATATGGACCTTTGCAGTAGAAGCAAAGCTTCTTCCTGTGTAGATCGTTAAGCACCTCATGATCCAAAGGTGGTGCTGCTGGATTGGCCTTTGAATCATTCTTTACACCTGATTTATCTATGCTGAAATCCGATCTCTCTATATCTTCGTTGGAGCACTTATGGTCTCTAGATGAAGAAGTACCTCTAGAGTTAGATTTATTGGATGGGGCTGCCATCTCCATACTACACACCTTCTTCATAGCTACCTGTAATGAAGGTGGATCAAAGCCTTTGATCCAACCTCTCAACAGTTCTATCAGTCCTTCCATGAAGAGTACTACAAGTCACCTCTCTAAAATGTCAGGAACCATAACTGATAACTTCTGGAAGTCACCAATATAAGACTCTAGACTGCCACTTTGGCGCAACTATGTCAACTCTTAGAAATAGGACTCTAGATCCCTCCTATCAAAACACTCTACCAGCCTATCCACAAACTCTTGATAAAATGTGATCCAATCATGATGGAGTGTCACCATCTCGTGGTGCCACCAATCGTGAGCTACTCCCTCAAAATGTAGTGTCACATATCTGATAGCATCTTCCTCACCCATCGGTCGTAATGTGAGAAATGTATCCAGCTTACTAACCTAGGCATGTGCTATCACCTTACCATTACCGTCAAATGTCGCTAGTGTGAGCCTGCTCGTAGCATGCTTCAAATCATTGTTCTGGGGTCTTGGTCTCCCATTTTGTCAACCTCGGTAATGTTCTTTCCTTTGTGTGAGGAATCGATCAAAAGTAATCATCTCCCTAACCACAGGTGGTAATGACTCCCACTCATCAGTCACTGCCCTAAGTGTGGTAATGCTCCTCACCTGCTATCACCTCCTCTACCTCCTGTCTCACAAAGGTAGGCCTAGTAGGCTTGTTAGTTGTACGAGAAGTAGTCCCAAAGCCTCTCTGTGATCCTGCATCACTCTTGACATCTTCATAATGTGGGGAATGTCTCCTCGGAGTACCCAATCTCGACAGTGCTACTGCCAAATGCTGTAATACTTGGTTATTCTACCTTTGCCCTTCTCGTAGTTCTCTAAGAGTAAGTAAGACCTCTGCATCATCTTGATCTCTAGGATGGTGAGGAATACGGGCCCTGCCAATATCGTCACCCATGTCTTCTGGCGGTTGTTCTAAAACTTGAGTGCCTTCAAGTAAAGCTCTATTGTGCATGAAATACCCATGTGGTCCCAACCCTTATGGCTACATAAGATTGTTAACCCCTCAGGATGGCAAGATTTAGCTCTGATAGCACTGTGATGTCACTTACTTAGGGGCTCCTTTTAATTTCAACAAAGCTCTAAACAAAGATATGATTTGCACAGAATATAGTAAAAATAAACAAATAACCATAGTATAAACTCTTATTTATTTGCTCATAAGCTTACAATAGAGGTCCTCTGTCAAGTATACAAAGAATATTGAAAGTATGGCCTTAATAGCCTAAATATTTTGCAAACTAGGAAAGAAATCTGAATTTGGTACGTCTCAGCCTATTGTGTAAAAAACACAATCACTGACATCAGTTATACTACCGTTGTCAGTCGATCTGTAGTCATTAACTCACCGACGTCAGTGATATGTCAACCGATGTCAGTCTCTGTAGGTCTTTATTCACCGATGTTGGTGCCTGAACTTCCTGTTAATGTATACGGATTTTCACGGATCTATACAGACTTCGTACGGCTACTGATATAGCACAACCTGTATGCTTGATCCTAATTTGTAGAATTATGGGTGAATACAAAAGATCTATATCTGGATAATTCTTGAATCAAAACATAAAGAAATAAATACCTGTAAACCCTTGTGATAGCTTCTGTGTGAAGTTATCTCTCAAAAGACCTAAAATACTGTGATAACCTCTATATGAAGCTATCTCTCAAATTGGCAATAGATCAGCTAGTATTTCACAACCTCTGAATCGCACACAATGAAGAGTTGACGTTCTCCACTGCAAATGGAATCTTGGAACCCTTGGCTCAGTCTTCACAGAAGAATTCTTCAAAATCAATAATCAATAATCAATGGCTAATCCAAACTCTCCCCCATGAGAAACCCTTATACCCTCCAAAGGTGTGCTTGCTAAAATTAGATTTCCTCAAATTAAAACTTGGGTTTCTTAAATTAGAATTCCTCAAATTAGAACTTGGGTCCTAAAATTAGACCAATTCTTAAATTAGAATTAGGGTCTTAAAATTATATCAACTTATTAATTAGACCAAATAATTAATATTTGATTAAATCAATCAAATATTAATATCTCCCTTAATTCATATCCAAAAAACCCAAACAAAAAAGCAAGCCCAGCTCCATCAAGACCCTCTATCCATCCCATCAGCCTACGAAGGTCACATAATAGGCTAATCCTCAACTCTAAACATGTCAACTCAAAAGGGGACATGACAATCTGCCCCTCCTAAAATTGCTTGCCCTCAAGCAATCCCTGAATGATACACCCATCAATCCACCTAGATCCCAAATGTAGTCATGATCTTCCCTACTGTCAATCAATGCAAACTCCATGCCATGTCAATCCCTAGTACTAAGATAAGCACCCCAACATCCAATCCATAAATGAAAATCAGCAAGCAACTCAAGCAAACTCCTTACCTAAATAATATCTAAATCTGGATTATGAAGGCTAGAAATAGTCATATCATCATCAACCTGTGACCCGATTGTAATAGAAAGCTGAGTCCCTACCACATGTGATAACTCCTAAACTTCACTCACCTCAAGACCAAGCTCATCCTCATATCTCTCCTGTGTTGGTGCCAATGTCCACTTGTCATCACACTCTATCATGTCATGTCGTATGAGCATCTTCATGTGATGAAAAAACATATATCTGAAGATGCTGCCCTGTATTGCCTTAAGAATATGTGTCTTCCCATCAACATCAAAGTGAACCTCCATGTCCTTGAGGTGAAGAGTAACTTCCTCAAATGAATGAAGCCAATTCATACCCAAGACTAAGTTTATATCCCCCATGTTCACCACACAATAATCAGCCTTGAACTCGTAGTTGTTCAAGCGCAATGGGAGGTCTCTAATCATACGCTCACACCTAAGAGTGTGACCATCAGCTACCTTAACTCTAATGCCCTCAAAATCTTCAATAGTGAGTCCACGTTTCTACACAAATCTAGCATCTATGAAATTATGTGTGGCTCCTATATCAATAAGGGTGATGACCTTCTGCCCTGCTAAAACTCCATGGAGTTTAAATGACTCATCCAACTGAATGCTGGATAGGCATGCCTCCTGTATGTGAAGCTCTAACTCTACCACTGCCTCCTCAGAACTATTCTGCTATTTAGAATCCTCTGAATCTAAATCCTCATAATATGCCCACATCACACGATTCGCTTTGCCCTTAGGCCTCAAAGGGCAATCATGATGGATATCATATGGACCTTTGTAGTAGAAGCAAAGCTTCTTCTTGCGTAGATCATTAAGCACCTCACGATCCAAAGGTGGTGCTGCTAGATTGGCCTTTGAATCATTCTTTACACCTGATTTATCTATGCTGAAATCTGGTCTTTCTATATCTCTGTTGGAGCACTTATGGTCTCTAAATGAAGAAGTACCTCTGGAGTTAGATTTATTGGATGGGGTTGCCATCTCCATACTATGCACCTTCTTCATAGCTACCTGTAATGAAGGTGGATCAAAGCCTTTGATCCAACCTCTCAACGGTTCTGTCAGTCCTTCCATGAAGAGTACTACAAGTCACCTCTTTGAAATGTCAAGAACCATAACTGATAACTTCTGGAAGTCACCAATATAAGACTCTAGACTACCACTTTGGTGCAACTATGCCAACTCTCAGAAATAGGACTCTAGATCCCTCCTGTCAAAATGCTCTACCAGCCTATCCATAAACTCCTGATAAAATGTGATCCAATCATGATGGAGTGTCACCATCCCATGGTGCCACCAATCGTGAGCTACTCCCTCAAGATGTAGTGTCACATATCTATTAGCATCTTCCTCACCCATTGGTCGCAATGTGAGAAATGTATCCAGGTTACTAACCCAGGCCTGTGTTGTCACCTTACCACTACCATCAAACGTCGCTAGTTTGAGCCTGCTCGTAGCATGCTTCAAATCATTATTCTAGGGTCTTGGTCTCCCATTCTGTCGACCTTGGTAATGTTCTTTCCTTTGTGTGAGGAATCAGTCAAAAGTAATCATCTCCCTGACCATAGGTGGTAATGACTCCCACTCATCAGTCACTGCCCTAAGTGTGTCTATAAATGCCTCCTCATGCTCCTCACTTGCTATCACCTCCTCTACCTCCTGTCTCATAAAGGTAGGCCTAGTATGCCTGTTAGTTATATGAGGAGCAGTCCCAAAGCCTCTCTATGATCCTGCATCACTCCTGACATCTTCACGATGTGGGGAATGTCTCCTCGGAGTACCCAATCTTGGCAGTGCTGCTGCCAACTGATGTAATACTTGGTTATTCTACCTTTGCCCTTCTCATAGTTCTCTAAGAGTAAGTAAGACCTCTGCATCATCTTCATCTCTAGGATGGTGAGGAATACGGGCCCTGCCAATATCGTCACCCATGTCTTCCGGCGGTTGTTCTAAAACTTGAGTGCCTTCAAGCAAAGCTCTACTGCATGTGAAATACCCGTGTGGTCCCAACCCTTGTGGCTGCATAAGTTTGTCAACCCCTCAAGATGGCAAGATTTAGCTCTGATACCACTGTGATGTTCCTTACTTAGGGGCTCCTTTTAATTTCAACAAAGCTCTGAACAAAGATATGATTTGCATAGAATATAGTCAAAATAAACAAATAACCATAGTATAAACTCTTATTTATTTGCTCATAAGCTTACAATAGAGGTCCTCTATCAAGTATACAAAGAATATTGAAAGTACGGCCTTAATAGCCTAAATATTCCAAAAACTGGGAAAGAAATTTGAATCTGGTATGTCTCGACCTGCTGTGTAAAAAACACAGTCACCGACATCGATTATACTACCATCGTCGGTCGATCTGTAGTCGTTAACTCATTGACGTCGGTGATATGTCGACCGATGTCGGTCTTTGTAGGTCTCTATTCGCTGATGTTGGTGCCTAAACTTCCTGTTAATGTGTATGGATTTTCACAGATCTATACGGACTTCGTATGACCATTGATATAGCATAACCTGTATGCTTGATCCTGATCTGTAGAATTATCGGCAAATATAAAAGATCTATATCTAGATAATTCTTGAATCAAAACATAAAGAAATAAATACCTGTAAACCCTTGTGATAGCTTCTGTGTGAATTTATCTCTCAAAAAACTTGAAATACTATGATAACCTCTGTATGAAGCTATCTCTCAAATTGGCAATAGATCAGCTGGTATTTCACAGCCTCTGAATCACACACAATGAAGAGTTGACGTTCTCCACTGAAAATGGAATCCTAGAACCCTTGGCTCAGTCTTCATAGAAGAATTCTTCAAAATCAATCAATAATCAATGGGTAATCTAAACTCTCCCCCATGAGAAACCCTTGTACCCTCCAAAGGTGTGCTTGCTAAAATTATATTTCCTCAAATTAGAACTTGGGTTTCTTAAATTAGAGTTCCTCAAATTAGAACTTGGGTCCTAAAATTAGACCAATTCTTAAATTAGAATTAGGGTCTTAAAATTAGATCAACTTATTAATTAGACCAAATAATTAATATTTGATTAAATCAATCAAATATTAATATCTCCCTTAATTCATATCCAAAAAACCTGAACAAAAAAGCAAGCCCAGCTCCATCAAGACCATCTATCCATCCCATCAGCCTACGAAGGTCGCATAATAGGCTAATCCTCAGCTCTAAACATGTCAACTCAAAAGGGGACATGACAGCGAATACCAAGCCCAACAGATAGAAGTAGAGGCCTATAAACCTCAAAATTAAAGATCTTATGAGGAAAGAATTAACCAAATTGATTGAATCCAAGATCATATTTCCCATTAAGTACTCCTCATGGTTATCCACTTTGGTACCTATGAGGAAGAAGAGTGGGGAATTTAGATTGTGTGTTGACTTCAAGGATATAAATAGGGGTTTTTTAAGGATCACTACCCCCTACCATCCATGGAGCAACTTCTTGAGATAGTTTCTAGTTTAAAATGCTTCTCCCTTTTGGATGGATATTTAGGATACAACTAGGTGCTAATGAGAGAAGAAGATCAATATAATCTTTCCTTCATCACAAAGTGGGGCACATATACTTACTAGAAAATGCCTTTTGGATTATCAAATCCTTAGGAAACATTTCAAAGATAAATGAACATGGATTTCGAAGGGTTAATGAATAATCAGATGGTGCAAGTCTACTTGGATAACATCACAGTTTTCTCTAAGAAATCTAGTGAGCACATGGACCATCTAAGGTTGAGAATTGAGATGTGTAGAAATTATGGGGTCTCTTTAAATCCTAAGAAATGTGTGGTTTTTGTTTATGAAGGAAATATTTTGGGTCACATTATTTCAAAGGAATGACTATCCATTGAACCTAATAGAATAAGTGTCATCTTGGCCATATCTTTACCTAAGCATAATAAAATAATCCAAACATTCCTTGGGAAAATAAAATTTGTGATAAGGTTTATACCTATTTTTACAAATTTGGTTAAACCCATCACTACCATGTTGAATAAGAGCCAAGTGTTTGCTTCATCAAATGAAGGTAAAGAAACATTTGAGGCTATCAAGCAAGCCATTTCCCAAATACCCTTTCTCATGAACTCTGACTTCTCAAAGGATTTCATATTATACACCTTTGACAATATTGACAACATATAAGCTAGGTTGATGTAGAAGAATGGTGAAGGACTTGAGTAACCAATTTTCATTTTTAGTCAAGGGCTAGATGGATGTGAGGTGGGGTAAACTTTCATATAAAAGTAGGTTCTTACAATTTTGAGAAGTCTAAAAAATTTTAGGCCATTATCTTATGGTGTCTCATCCTAGAATTAGGGATTTCTTCCTTAAAAAATAATTGAATGAGAAAAGAATAGGCTAGATTACCAAGGTCATGAAGTATGATGTGGATATAAAATTCATCAAGATGGTAAGAGGCAAAGTCTTTTGTGATCATATGGTATATGATATTCAAGAAGACAAATAAGTTATTTTGGTGACACAAGACAATTCATAGATAGATGTACCTCCACTTCATGATAATTGTCTCCAAGACATGACACATTTATTGATGGTAGGATAATGCCCTCAAGGGTTGGACAAAGAAAAAATAAGGTATTTCAAATTTAGTCCATACCATATGCATTAGATGATGGTGTCATTTTCAGAAGGGACCTCAATGGGGTAATTCTTAGATGCATTGATGATAATCAAGTGATAAAACTTTTGGGGTAGTTTTATGATGGACCTATAGGAGGACATTTTTCTCCAAGAACAATAGCAACAAAGTTAATGAGATTTGGCTATTGCTATCCCACCATTTTCAAAGATGCTTATGCATGGTTTAGGAAATGTCAAAAGTGTTCTTTTGTAGGTAAACATAAATTAACATCTCTTTCACTCAACCTAATTATATGGACCAACCCTTCATGTAATGGGGTTTAGACTTCATTGGGATGATAAATCCACCTTCAAGTGTAGGACATAAATGGGTGCTCACTATAATTGACTACTTCTCTAGATAGGTGGAAGAAATTGCCTTAAAATAAGATAATGAGATAATAGTGTTAGACTTCTATGACAACATAATAACTAGGTTTAGTGTCCTAGCTACTATAATTTTAGATAATACATTAGAATTTATTGGTCTGAAGATAAGTGAATGGGAACTTAAGCTAGGCATCTACCTTAGTACATCCTCTAATTATTACCCCCAAAGTAATAGACTGGTAGAGTCCACAAATAGTAAATTTATAAGGATTACCAAGAGGACCATGAAAGAGAATCAAAATGTGTGACATGAAAATCTAATGACAACCTTATAGGATGACATAGTGACTCCCAAAGTTGTCATTGATAATTATCCATATGTTTTTATTTATGAAAGTGAATCCAAATTTCCCATTTATCTTGAATTGTCTGCATTGAATTTATCCCATCAGCTTGAGTTGATGAATAGTGATCCTATGAATGTGAGGATGATAGATCTCATTGATTTTGAATAAACTAGGGACCTTGCAATGAAGACATTAGTCACATCAAGTTTAGGTCAAGAAAGCCTTTGAAAAGAGAGCCATAACAAGGGAATTCAAGTAAGGGGACCTAATCCTTAAATAGGACTCAAATAAATCCAATATAGAAAACCATACCAAGTTTGATAGATTTTGGAGTGATCCTTATTTGATCTATAGATTAAAATAACATAATGCTTTTCAACTTGTCCAACTGGATGGAGAGGTATTACACATCCCAGTCAATCGCATTCATTTATATCCTTGTTATTAGAAACATTTGCATATATTATATGATATTGTAACATATTGGAGTAATTTTCAATGCTTTCCTCTAAGTACCTTGTGCACATTTCCTTTTAGTTGTGTGTTTCCCTTTCAATAAGTGCATGTTGCAGAGTTGTTTCTTTTTTGGTCCTTGTTATTTCAAGAAGAAGTCTTCTAGAAAGGGTCAACCTTATGTCAATTTCATGATAGCTAAGAGAGAAAAATTGAGACTCCATATTCCCAATGGATCAGTTTAAGTCCACTAGTCTTTACATAGCAAGCATGCAATCCCATGATGTCACCAAATATGTTGGCCAATTTTGGCCCACATATAGAAATTTACCTAGGTAGATCAAATTCTAGAAGTTCTAGGATGTATTATCAAGTTAAATAGATTTATTAATTGAGTGGGTGACCAAATAATGAATAGTAAGATTAAATGTTTCTTTCAAAGCTTTTGAAACACTTTAATCAATCTTAAAGTGTGTTGTATTGATCTTTGAAAAGTAAGTCTTAAATTAGGTCTAAGGTTGAAAGGTGAAAAAGAACAGTAGGGTATCGTGGTGTTTTAAGAATTTAAGGGGAATGAAATGGATTACAAAAAGTCATAGATGTTCATTGGATCATTCTAAAGAGACAACATTTTCCTGCATAAGTTTAGAAAAACTAGACCATCACAAGCATGTCATGTAGAAAAAAATGGGTCAGCTTGATTGTCTATTTAATAAATACACTTGGGAGGTCAACTAAATATAAAGGAATGCATAGACATGATGATTTTGTTCCCATAAACATCTTATGAAGATTTCATGTCTTGATGATTTGTCTATCTCAATATATAAAGCTTCAAAGTTAGACTTATGGAGTAAAATGTGCACGAGGATGTCAAATTTGATCTATGGAAAATATTCATTTGAATTAAAATTTTCCAATATCAATGCTCAAAATTAAATCAAATAAAATTCAACAATGAGTAGAAACCTGATAGTGTTAGTGGGTCCCAAAGATCTAATAGTGTGAATTTGATCATGCCCCTAAGATCAATGGTGAGCATCAAGTCAAAAGGTTAAAGATATCTATGGTGAACATGCAAGTGAAAAGTGGCATAATCTCATGAGTAGAATATAGATTTAATGGTGCATGTTGACTGACATAGCCATTGGGGCCAAATAGATCAATGGTGTATGATCCATCATATAAAGCATGTCTAATAGAAAGTGATGGGTTAAAAGGTTAGTGAATCTCAAAGACAAATGTGCAAGTGATAAGTGTCTCAAATACATTAAACTGGTAGATATATAGCTCACATTCATTCATATAGATATAAATTGATAGTGTGTGAGAGTTTAAAGAGTCAGTAAGAACTTAGGAAAAAATGTGGAGATGATAGTTGAAATAATATGAGAAGCCTAGATCAAGATCAACAACCAATATGAAGGTCGAAGGTGTCTTAATTTCAAATCCCAGATCCAAATCAATGGTTAATATCCAAGTTCAAAGTTATGATAGTTCGATTGGAGGTTGAAACATGATCATTTTGAACCAGAGTGGATTTTTCAAGATCGAACATTACCATGAAATATCAATAGAGATAGAATAGGTATTTTAAGGCCTAATATAGAAATTAAATATGTACTATTAGTTGTTGAAGTAAGACTAAACATTTGTGAATCTCATCGATATGTTGACTATATGAAAACAAATAATTTAGAATGGTTTTAAAATATATAGTAAATATCTATATCGAGGTTGGAGTAGGGGTCGATATTAATGGTTATGAATAAGTGTCTCATATTTGACATGGCCACATATTCACCAAATAGGTACTTGTAGCCACTAAAATTAGACTTAGGCATGGCTCTATCAAGTCCATGGATATAAGGACCATGCTCCCATAATGAATCAAGTGGAGATGGCATAGAGACCCAATATGGAGATCTAGTGGCCAAAGAAAGCAACTATAACATTTAATAGATTTTTAGGGGGTCTAAGGGTTATCCTACATAAATAGAGTCATGACTCACCATCATTTGGTAAGCTCTTGTTCTTTAGTGTGTTGAAGGCTGTTAGTACAAATGAAAAATAGATTGTAATTATAAAATTAGTGCTTATTTGATAAAAATATGGTAGAGAATTCATCAAAAGAGTGGTTCATTTAATGATATGGCATGGAATTCTCACTCTCTCTTACCCTTTCTCTATATCTTTCATTTTTAGACACATTGTATCTCTCTCTTAGTTTTTTGAATAAAGACTCTCTCACTATTGATAAGAATTCTCTCTCAATTATGTAAGAGTAGAGACTCTCATTTGATAAGTCTAATCCCTGTCAAAAATTGTATGAAAGACCCCTTGAAGCTAATAAAGAATTTCTTAACCTATCTCTTTCTTTGAAACTATGTTTATTAATATTTTTCATGATAGCATTGTGAAGGAGAATTTTGCATGCCCATTGTCCTTCTTTATTGACTATTTTAGGGTGTTTTCTAGTTGATTTCAAGTCTACAGTTATGTCATTTTAGCCATTAATGTAAGCTTGGTGTGAGTCTTAGAATTCCTCCTGGCTTCATTCATTTATTTCTAAACCTAGTATATGAAATACTTATGCAATTAGCTAGATTTTGAGATTGTGTGAGCTAGTACTATCTTATGCTTCTTCAGTGTATATTTAATGCTTGTATGATTTCTCACTTAATCATGCATCACTTTGTTAGCTTTCTTAGGATCGCTATTCCCCCTTTCTAACCCTTTTCTTATCACTAGAATTAGTATAAGTGATCCATCAAGAGTAAGTTAGATTTCTCCAGAGGTCTAACCCCACCATAGGTGACCCATAGCCTTGGGTTATTTCCATATTGTGGCTCAATTGGAGAGAGCCTGAAGAACCCTCTCCAAAAGTGAAAATTGATGCCATAATAGTAACCACTTCTATACTATTTCTAAATTTGACCCTTTTTAATGTGTTTTTGTATCACTATGGATTGCCTAATTGATTTATATTATAAAATGTCCTCATTATCAATTATCTATTATATGTATTTTTTCACTATCAAACATGAATCTATTTGGTGATCATGTATTCTATGGTATGCACAATGGTATCTAATTCTACTTACTTGATGTAGAAGAGGTATTTTGATTAACTTATTCTTAATCGTTTCCCTTAGTACCTCACTTGAATGCTTGTAATTTTTTTAATCACTTATAATAGATGCATTGTGTTGTACTTTATGATTTGGGTATGAAATAGTGATAGGTACAAATTTTCTAGGTGTAAATGTATATACATGATCAACACTAGCATATTCTAAAGACTTTTTACATGTAATCTAATTTACCAATAATATGACCTTTTTAGTTAATAACTGATTTTGATTTTGTAATTCTAAAATTAGCTTATTCATACCGATAATTTCATCCCTTGGGGTCTCATAAGTACAAACCCTAGTTGCTTTTGATTAAACATGTAATTACACATCTTGAATGGGAGATATGGGAAGGGAAGGGTTTAAAGGATGCATAGGCTAAGTATAGACATTTGTAACTTTAATATAGGCTACCTCACCTCTTAGAGGAGTGATAACATGGACATGGTTATATGGAAATTAGATATCACCCTCTTGGATATGATGAGGAGGAAAATAATTTTCTTCATCTATGAAATTTGGCAATACAACTTGGAAGAGGTTTGATAGGGTAGAACATATTAGGTCTGAAAACCCTATTACAACCTTTAAAAATAGGAAATAAAGGATAGAAACCCTAATATCATATAAGGATAGAGTTTTTGCACTATTTGAAGTAAGTCAGGTTCACCAAATGATTTATCTTTTTGGAGAATTAATATAAAAATATAATTATATAAAAGACTACATAAAATCAAAGGATAAATATAGTGATAATTAAGCATACTAATTTTACAACTATTGTAACTAGAAAGTATTCTAAAAATAGTAAACAAATATGAGAAATAATACTTAGATTTAAAATCAGTTGAGATGGATGTTTCGACACCTAAAAATTTGAGGTTTGACTAGTCTGACTATTATGAACCAGATCCAAGTATAAGAAATAGCTTGGATAATAGCATTGTGTGCTCTTTTCATATGCAACACTATTTTCTTCCTTTATAATTTCTATGAATGATTTTTAGGTTGGCTAGATCAAACAATGTTTCAGCTATGGTCTAAATTTTAGGTCTATATGAATGCACTTTTTCTTGTAGATTTGGTTTCCTCTAAAAACCCTAGGATTTTATGTTTGTAAGGTTTTAAATGAATACCATTAAAAAAATGGGTTAGTGGGTTTTATGTGTTAGACATTGATCTACACCCATGTGTGGGTATGCTACCAACATATCAATACTTTGAGGAGGGATCAAGCTTGATGTAGTTATCCCACTTATGTGATAAATGTGAATGTCTATGAATTTTAAAATTCTTGAGTGTGAATTCATGAGAGGATGTTTTGAGGCCATTTGATATCTATATACCTATGCTAGGGTTGGATTATTGAATGTATGGGCTGAATCAAGATAATATTGGATGAATTGGGATATTTCCCTTAATATGAAGTGGGACTTGTTGGGTGAATATTTTGTCGACCAGCTAACTGGCATTCAAAATAGTTCCTATCACCATACCATAAGGAGATTGGTCATTCAGATTTGTAGGTTTACTACATCACAAGGGGACAAATCTCTCCTCTCATCAAGGGGAGGTTCCCTATTAAATATGCAGAGGTTATATACTATATATATATATATATATGCAAAATGTAAGACACATGGGTGGGATAAACCATCCATCTCTCTTCTTTCAGAGATGATGCTAATAAACAAGGAAGAAATCCTAGGTGATGGGGAAGGTACTTCTCTTCTTTCAGAAGCAACTTTTAGACAAGAGCCAAATTCCTTCCTAAATAGTAGAAATCCTGGTGCAATGACAAAAGGAACTTCTCTTCTTTCAAAAGTGTTCTTCGGTAGGCAACATGAATCTTTCAAGTAGCAAGTAACCAATAATGGGGGTGTTGAGTGACCAGCAACCTGAGAGAGAAAAATGAAGAACAATGGGGGCACACGTCATCCTAAGGCTCTTTACATAGGAAAGGAAAATGCAAACACACTGAAGGTACTTATGGGGGCATAACATCGTCCCATAGTTGGCCTTCATGACACCTTCCTAATCACCTCCACTAGTTTTTCTTGTTAAATCAAATGGACAAGAAAGCTCTTAAGAAATAGACATACGAATAATCTCCTAAGATAGCACAAGCTATAAAAGCACAAATTCTACAAGTAACTTGTTTTCTCATTTAGATAAAATAATATGAATTACAATCTAAGCTCAAAGTCTCAGTAATGTCTTTCAATTTGGGCAGTGTTTTACTTCTGGTAAGGGGAAGGTCTCCCTTGAAATGACACAAGAGATTACAATATATAGAGGCCTGAGGGAAACTTGGCACTTTATCCCAATGAAGTGACTCATTCAGTGCATTCAATGCCTTGGATACGTTCTTGGTTTTTATCAAGAAGGGCGATGCTGGATCATGGTGGCTGCCTTGACTGTGGCATGTCAATTCATCTCTAGTGCCTCCTTTCAATCCTGAGTCTCTCATTCCATCACCTGCTCAGCCACTTAACTAACTATTCTACCTTTATCTCATAGGGGACAAACAAATGATGCTTTCAATGTTTGTAGGCCCCAAATATCTACTCAGTGAACTGCTCCACCTACTAGAAATAACTCCCATTGAGTTTCCCTCTTTGTCTTTTCCTTCTCTTGGTCTGGCCTTAGGCTTTTTAAATGCATTCAGGTATGTGCCTTGAGTATACTAGAATAAACAGACACTCCATTGTGATAAATTTGATGCTTGTGAGCCTGTCATGTTTCCTAGCAACTCCTTTGCATCTTTCTCACTTGCCATGGTCACTTTTTTCACTGTGACATAGGTGAGGACACATGGCAACATCTGCAACTTTGAAATAGGCTTATCAAAATAAGCTTTGAAACTAGTTAGCAGTTGAGGAGGGCATGGATGTAGACACATGGTAGCTTCCACTACATTAGGTTGGGACACGGTAGGTTCTGCTCTATGTAGCTTCATTCGAGACTGTGTCTCAGCTTGTGACACCTAGCAGCATCCACTACTCTTTGAGGCTCAAACCTTTCCTAAAGGTAACTTTCCCTTTGAGGTCTTCTAAGTGGCCTTCAAGCTTTGATATTTCTATGGGTTGTCATCCCTTTCATTTCCTTTAGACAAAATCTCTAAAGGAATTCCTTCAGATAATTTGTCTAAAGGAAACCTTTCCTTTGACACATGGTAACTTCTACAATTTGAACAAGTGCCATGTGGCATCTTCCATGGGAATAAGTGAGGACATGTGGCATCTTCCATTATTGACACTTGGCAACATCCACCTCCTCAGGCCTTTCTGACATTGTGGAAATGTTTATGGCTCAGTTGGGCTCTTGCAGATGATGACACTTGCTAGCCTCTACTGATCTATGTAAGGGACATGTGGCATGATCCATATACACTTATTAGTCACATGGATGTAGACACATGGCATGTTCCACTTTGATCCACTAGGGATATGTGGCAGCTTTTGGTGTTTTCTCAGAATCATGTAGATGATGACAAGTGGCAGCTTCCATCGAGTTCTAGCGAGACCATGGAGATTAAAAGGATTTATTCAGACCATCTTAGATGATGACATGTGGCATGTTCCACTCACTTCTAAGACTTACTCGGGGCCCACCATGGTCTTTAATGGAAACAAAAAGTATAAGAAAGAAGCCACAGATAATGACACTTGTTGGCTTCGCTGAGCTTTGGAAGGGGCACATGGCACATTTTACTACTCTTAGATGAATACATTGGGGCCTTTAGTAGTTGCCACTTGTCACCATCTGTGGGACTCTAATAAACTTGTCGAAAGAAGCCTTATAGCTTATGAAAAGGCTGGAGATGCAGACACTGACACTTATCGCACTCTGTGGAGTTTTAATGAGACACATGACAGCTTTTGTAGGCTTTTTCTTGAACCTATTGATTGAACTCATAGATTGAACCAACTATTCACTACTTCTTCCTTTGACTGAGGCCACCTTCAAATTATTGGAACCTTTGAACTTGTTGAACTTGTTAGTCCCTTTATCAAAAAGTTTGAGAAAATGATGAAATTGAATGTTTAAAAACAAATTTTTGGAAAGGGGAGGGACAATTTTGGCCATTCAGGACCAAAATAGTCCTATATTGTCTAAAAAATGAGGAATCACTTTTCAGGGACAATAGCTGGCTCCTATTGGGGAACTTCCTTCAGTCAGAAACTTGAAATAGCTGAGGGGAGTAAAAACCAAAATCTCAAGTGCCTTGAAGTGTGCCATTGGGCTATGGAGTCATGCTACCCAAAAATAAAGGCTCCAAAAAATGAAAATGAAATGAACAAAATAGAACAACATATTATAAAAATATACATATGTATAGGGGAACTCATCTGATACTTCAAGAGTTAAAGTGCTTTAGATGTTGCCCATTATGAGGCAGAGAAAAGAGAGTGCCATCTTGATACTTCAATAGGAAACTATTTTTACCATTGAGATGATGAATAGTAAAAGGTCCCCTCCATAGGGAATCAAACTTTTTGTGCATCCCCTTTGGTTCTCTTCTCTTGTCCCATAGCAGGACTTGATCTCTAATCTAGAAATCATGATTCTTTGCTTTCTGGTTGAAGAGCTTCTTCACTAGACTTTGATGAGTGGCAATTATATCCACCACTATAGTTCTCTACTCATTCAACTCAGCAAGGCACATGATCCTCTTCTCAAGTGAGTTCTCATACATTTGATCTTTAATCACCCTAGCCAATTTCAATGCTAGCAATTCCAAGGTGATTGGTGTCTCATCATTTACACCATAAATAAGTTGGAAGGGAGACATACCAATTACTCTCTTTGGTGTAATTATGTCCACCCATAGAGCATAAACCAATGCCTTATGCCAAGTCCTTTAGTTGTCATCTACCAACTTCTTGATGATAGTCACCAAGTTTTTATTGCTTGACTCAGCCTGTCCATTCCCTTTTGGGAAGTAATCAGAGGAATGGGAGAGTGTAATTCCATAGTAGAAGAAAAATTGAGTAATCTCCTAGGAAGTGAAGCAGGCAGCATTGTTAGTGACAATTTTAATTGGGACCCAAAACTTGGACATGATGTTTTCTTTGAGGAAATTACATACTACTTCTGAAGTAGCATGTTTGGTTGGAACTGCTTCCACCCATTTGGTGAAGTAGTCTATTGCTATAAGGACATAATCATGTCTAGCACTTGATGATGGGTTCATAGCACCAATAAAGTCAATTCCCCATTGCTGGAAAGGCTCTTCTATGACCACTGGTTCAAGAGGTAGGGCAGCTAGCTTGGGCCTTTCGACAAACTGCTAGCACAATTCACATCCCCTGACCCACTTGTATGCATCTCAAAAGAGAGTTGGCCAATAGTACCTAGCTCACAAGATCTTACGGGTAGTCACCAGGGTAGAAAAATGTCCCCCACAAGCTGAATTATAGAAGAACTTTAGAATTTGGCTTTGTTTCTCCTTGTCCACAAAATGAAGGAATGTTCCATCAAGGTGCCTCTTATATAGGCCATTGTCCTAGAGGACAAAATTAGTGGCTTTTAGCTTGATGGTCCTCCTTTATTTATAAGACAGGTTTGCAAGACATTCACTATAAGTAAGGAAATGAGAAATACCTAAATACCACTCATTTTTGGTATAGACAAAGAGGACTGTAGGTGAGCCATCCACTTCTGGCTCTTCATGCTCTGTCTCTCTTGGCTTGTTATCAGCAATCAGTTGGCATAGCCCCTTCCCACACACCAGCTTTGTTGGCTTGATGATTAGATCAAACTCCTAGATTTTTTCAACCTAGTTTCCTCTTTTCATCCCAAACTCCTATTGAGTCAGTATAGATTTCACTATTGTGTCAGGGACCAAGGCAGTCACTCAAGAATTGAGGATATAGAAATGAAAATGTTACACAGCCTTCACCATTGCATAAGCATGCTTCTCCATATTCAATTACTTCATCTCATGAGCTTTGAGAGGATAACTCATGAAGGAAATGGGAGATTCCATACCTTATTTATTCTATTGAACCAGAATAGCTGAAAGCGTATGTTTTGAAGCATAGCTATAAATAGTGAACTCTTTGCTATAGTTTGGGTAGGCCAGAATTAGAGCATGGGCAATGGTAGTCTTGACATCCTCAAAGGCTGACTTGCCTTCTTTAGTCTAGCTGAAGGTGGATTTTCATTTCATCATGTTTACGATGTGCCTGGTCTTCTCGGTAAACTCAGGGATGAACCTCCATAAGAAATTCACCTTTCCAAAGAAAGAGTGAACAACAGTCTTACTTGTGGGCAAGGAAAGTTCTTGGATAGACTTGACTCTATCTAAGTCAATATTTATGCCTCTTTTAGACACAATTTGTCTAAGAAGTTTCCCCTCTGTTACTCCAAAGACTAACTTCTTGGGATTTAAGGAAATGCCATTCTGGCGGCAGCATTCTAGCACTTACTGTAAATGGCTCACATGATCTGGGCAATGCTTAGAGAAGACAGTTAAGTCATCAAGATAAACTATGATGAACTTACCCATCTCATCTTTGAAGGAAAGGTCCATCACTCTTTGGAAGGTAGTGCCAGCATTTAACAATCCAAAAGGCATTCTTTTATACGTAAATGTGCCCCAAGGTGTGGTGAAAGTGGTCTTATGCTAGTTTGCTTCACCAACTTCGACCTGATTGTATCTTGAGAAGCTATCTAGCATTGATAACATCTCTAAGCCTATCACTATCTATAACACTTGATCCATGATTGGCAAAGGATAATTATCCTTCAAGGATGCCTGATTCAAATTTATAAAATCCACATAAAGGCAAAATTCACCATTCTTCTTCCTTACAGGCACTATATTGGCAATCCAAGTGGAATGATGGATTGGGAAGATGATCCTGGCATTGAGCATTTTTTGAATCTTTGATAAAATAGTACCTGATATTTTCATATTATAATGCCAGGACTTTTGCCTATAAGGTGTTGAATCAGCCTTGAGAGGAATGTTGTGTCAGATTTCATCAGGCCAGAGTGATTTCAGGTCATCATAGGAGTATGCTAGGACATCCATGTATTTGTTAAGCAAATTTGTGAACTTGAAGTGTTCTTCAAGAGTAAAACACTTTCCAATGTTCACCATCTTGGGGTCTACCTTAGTTCCTAGATTTATTTGATCAAACTCCTAGGAGGTGCTTGAATCCATTTGCTACTATTTGATGAGTC
This sequence comes from Torreya grandis, assembly GCA_037957365.1. Lineage (NCBI taxonomy): Eukaryota > Viridiplantae > Streptophyta > Pinopsida > Cupressales > Taxaceae > Torreya > Torreya grandis. Next base: position 370,736 of record JARHVA010001701.1, on the reverse strand, counting down.
TATCATGCTTATCAAACAGCTTCTTAAGGGAAACAAGGCCTTTGAGAATTTTATTCCCTTTTAGTTGTAAGAACTCCTCACCTATGCTTGAAATTGATTCAGGAGTCAGTTCAGGGCCTTGAGGTTCACTATCTTCAAATTGTAGCTATTTGAAGCTATCCTTTTGCTCCAAGAAGGAAATGATGTGATTGTCATTATCAAATATCTGCCAATGACTAGCATTATCAGGCACGCTCGGTTTGAAGACTAGCTCAACAGTGTACATGTCTCCTTTGAATTCTAGGTGGGGGATCAAGAGGGTGGCTAAAACATCTAGTGCATTAGCCTGATCATTGAATTCTCTAGGAACTATAGAGATGCTAAAAGCATCAATGTTTTTGAGTTGATCCCAAACTAGATTATGGTAGTGGCATAACCTTTCATTCTTGGTTTGATACAGGTTTCTCACCTGACAAACCACTAGTTCGACATCTCCTTTAGCATGAAGGAGCTTGATGCCTTTGTCCTTAGCATCTCTTAATCCTAGCAATAGAGATTTATACTCAGCTGTGTTATTGGTGTTGCTAAATTACAACTTATAAGATGAAGGAAAAATATCTCCTTGAGGAGATATTAACACAACCCTAGCTCCTGAACTAGTGGAGGAGAAGCTGCCATCCAATTCAAGAATCTATACCTCATATGATATTGATTTTCCTTGGGGTTCTTTATTTTGAGGAGGGGATTCTTCCACACTTGCATTGGGCTCAGCCAATTCTTCTACTATTCCACCTGACTGCATTTCCAATTTGTCAACTACATGAGTTTCATTAGATGCCTCATGAACTTATTCTGTGGATAGAAAGCAGTTACCCAGGCCTAAAGACTCGAACAGGATTTGAGCTTCAGGTGCTGAGGTCTGGGTAACTACGTATTTTGCTTCTTTTTTAGGAAGCAACTTCTTCATGACACCTTTGACTAGAATCTTTACCTCTGATAAATCCATGCTCAATCCACCACCAACATCCTTGCAAAATTTTTGCCCAAGAAGGCTACCATATGATGCTAGAACATTTGCTACCAAGACAATCATCTTGATTCTTTTGTCTGAAAAGGCAACGAAGGCAAATTGGGCATCTTTTATTTGCCCTAGTAGTGGCACTTGTTTGTTCTTCATAGAGAAGCACCTACCAAACATCTTGGTTAGTGTGAGATTAAGGGATTCAGCTAATTTAGTAGGCATGACATTGTCTGAAGCCCCAGAGTTGATAATGTAATTATTCAGCTGCCTTCCATTTATTAGCAATGAGACATAAAAAGGTTCAGTCCTATTAGGAACGGTAGGAGGGGAAATGACAAGATTGTTCCTGGTGGATGTATCCTTGGGGGGATCATGAGTCACTTTGGAAACTGCTTGTTCAACATGGACATTGTATTTTTTAACACATTGAACCAAATTATCTAATTATTTAGGATGGGACTACAGGAATTCAAATTTAGACATTTGAATCTTGGTTTTCTTAATATGATCAATTATGTCAAATGCTGGAAATGAACTAGGTACAGAGGATGAGGGCTCATCTTTTTGAGTTTTAGGGGGGGAACTGGACTACAAGTTTAAAGTAAAAGGCATAGGGGCATTTGGGGTACTTACCTTTCTTGTAATCACTAGGCCCTTTGGCTAGAAAGGGAGAGTGGATCCCCGCTTAGCAATCAAAACTACTAGTTGAGGTTGCTCCTCTGCTTTCTCTTTATCAGCTTGTTGAGCTGATTGATTCTTAGACTAGGTGAATATAGCATATGACCCCTCAGCTACATTGCCTTTACTCTTGGGTTCATCCTGATAATTTAGGAAACCAATATGGGAGTTGCCAGCTAATTCTTCTTCTTCCACAGTGAAGAGATTAGCATCATCTTCAGGATTCAACTCAGGCTGGGATGAGAAGTCTAATTCAAATTCAAGATATCCAATCGCTAAGTTAGTTAGAGGTGCTTCAAGGGTGAGATTCCTCTACAAAGGAGGAAGGTGATTTTGTTATCCTTGATTTCTAACAGCATTGCCTTGGTACACCTAATTTTGAAAAGTCCTCCTGGGTACATCTCTATATGCAGGAGTAGATGACACTCCTTGCGCCACTTGCCTTCTGAGAGCTAGCACTTCATTTGCTAGCTTCCACATCATAGGATCGATGGTAACAGAAGGGGAACATTCCAAAGAAGAAGAAGATTTACCTCTATTTGGGTCCCTCCTTATCTTTCTTGCTAAGATAATGTCATCTTCGACTTTGATAGCCAAATCTTGGGCAGCTTTGAGATCTATGTGACCGACTCTTCTTAGTAGGAAACTCACTTCAGGCAGTTGTGAGTTAATGAAGAAGCATTTGAGGTTTTTAGGGGTTGACTGAGCAATAGCAAGAATCCAGTTCCTCAACTTATCAAACTTTGCTATGAAATCCCTCATAGGCTCGTGGGGCTCCTTCTTCATTTGCGTGAGCTGGGCCAACAAGATGTGTGCATCCTCTACAAGCTTGAATCTGGCCTCAAATTTGGGTTTGAGTGTGCCCCAATTAGTCACTGATCGGGCTTGCAAGTGGTAAAACTAGTATGTAATAGCACCTTCTAGTGTTTCCATGAAAATTCTAACTTCCACGTCCTCAAATTCCATGCTTATCATGCCACAGGATATGCTGAAGGTGGCAACATGTTCATTGGGATGGACTTTTCCATCCCCAAAGAATTTGGGGAAATTCTTTCTCAAGATTCATGGAAGTTCATGTCGAGGTGGAGTTAAATTAAGTAGACCAAAATATTTACCCCAGGGGCCTTGAGCTGCCATGATAGGATTATTGAAAGTAGGGATAACAAATCTAGGTAGAATTTGGATGGGCAAGGCTCTGCTAACTACAAGAAAAGTAGTTATGCCTTGTGTTGGTGTCCTGGAACAAGTAGGAGGGACACTCCTATAATGTTGAACTTGAGGTTGGGGAGAAACCAAGTTGAAATCTCTTTTCTATGCCAACTCAAAGATAGGATCAACAACACCTTGAGCTCTCTGGCTTCTTGTATAGCATGGGGTTTCCAGATTGTGAATCAAAAATGGAAAAGGACTGATCACACTTTAGTTTAAAGCTTGAGGCTTCAAACTACTTGTCCTTCCCTAGCAAAGTTTCCAAAAATTCTTGGGTGAATATTTTGTCGACCAGCTAACTGGCATTCAAAATAGTTTCTATCACCACAGCATAGGGAGATTGGTCATCCAGATGTGCATGTTTACTTCATCATAAGGGGAAAAATCTCTCCTCTCATCAAGGAGAGATTCCCTATTAAATATGTAGAGGTTATATACTTTATATATGTGTAGAAAGTAAGACATAGGGGTGGGATAAACCATCCATCTCTCTTCTTTCAGAGATGATGCTGATAAACAAGGAAGAAATCCTGGGTGATGGGGAAGGTACTTCTCTTCTTTCAAAAGCAACTTTTATCCAAGAGCTAGATTCCTTCCTAAATAGTAGAAATCTTGGTGCAATGACAGAATGCACTTCTCTTCTTTTAGAAGTGTTCTTGGCAGGTAGTAGGAATATTTTAGGTAGCAAGTAACCGGTAATGGGGGTGCTGAGTGACAAGCAACCCGAGAGAGAAAAACAAAGAACAATGGGGGCACCATGTCATCCCAAGGCTCTTTACATAAGAAAGGAAAATGAAAACACACTAAAGGTACTTATGGGGGCACAACATCATCCCACAATTGGCCTTCAGGACACCTTCCTGATCACCTCCACTAATTCTACTTGTTAAATCAAATGGACAAGAAAGCTCTTAGGAAATAGACATACGAACAATCTCCTAAGATAGCACAAGCTATAACAGCACAAAGTCTACAAGTAACTTGTTTTCTCATTCAGATAAAATAATATGAATTATAATATGAGCTCAAAGTCTCAGTAATGCCTTTCAATTTGGGTAGAGTTTTACTTCTGGTAAGGGGAAGGTCTCCCTTGAAATGACATAAGAGATTACAATATATAGAGAACTAAGGGAAACTTGGCACTTTCTCCCAATGAAGTGACTCATTTAGTGCATTCAATGCCTTACATGCATTCTTAGTTTTTTTTAAGAAGGGCCATGCTAGAGTAGGGCAGCTACCTTAACTATGGCATGTCGATTCATCTCTAGTACCTCTTTTTGAGCCAGAGTCTCTCATTCCATCACCTGCTCAGTCATACAACTATCTATTATGCCTTTATCTCACAGGGGACAAATAGGCAGTGCTTTTAATGTTTGTAGGCCCCAAATATCTACCTGATGAACTACTCTACCTACTGGAAATAACTCCCGCTGAGTTTCCTTCTTTGTCTCTTCCTTCTCTTGGTCTAGCCTTAGGATTTTTGAATGCATTTAGGTCTACACCTTGAGTCTACTAGAATCAACAGACACTCCATTGCAACAAATTTGATGCTTTCAAGCCCGTCATGTTTCCTAGCAACTCCTTTGCATCTTTCTCACTTGCCATGGTCACTTTTTTTATTGTGACGTGGGTGAGGACACATGGTGGCATCCACAACTTTGAAATAGGCTTATCAAACTAAACTTTGAAACTAGTTAGTGGTTGAGGAGGGTGCGGATGCAGACACATGGTAGCTTCCACTGCATTGGGTCAGGACACGTGGTGGGCTCCACTCTATGTAGCTTCATTCGAGACTATGTCTTAGCTTGTGACACCTGGTAGCATCCGCTACTCTTTGAGGCTCAAACCTTTCCCAAAGGTAACTTTCCCTTCAGGGTCTTCTAAGTGGCCTTTAGGCTTTGATCCTTTGGCAGGCTATCATCCCTTTCATTTCCTTTGGACAAAATATCTGAAGGAATTCCTTCAAACAATTCATCTAAAGGAGACCTTTCCTTTGACACGTGGTACCTTTTTCACTTTGAACAAGTGCCACATGGTGTCTTCTATGGGAATAGGTGAGGACACATGGCATCTTCCACTGTTAACACTTGGAAGCATCTACCTCCTCGGGCCTTTACAACATCATAGAAATGTTTGGGGCTCAGTCAGGCTCTTAGAGATGATGACACTTGCTGGCCTCCACTAATCTATGCAAGGGACATGTGGCATGGTTTGAATACACTTGTTAGTCATGTAGATGCAGACATATGGCACATTCTACTTTGACCCACTAGGGATATGTGGTATCTTTTGGTGTTTTCTCAGAATCATGAAGATGACGATAAATGGTGGCTTCCACCGAGTTCTAGTGAGATTGCAGAGATCAAAAGGATTTATTCAAACCATCTTAGATGATGACACATGGCATGTTCTAATCACTTCTAAGACTTACCTGAGGCCTGCCATGGTCTTTAATGGAAACAAAAAGTAGAAGAAAGAAGCCATAGATAATGACACTTGTCAGCTTTCATCGAGCTTTGGAGGGGGCATGTGGCATGTTTCGCTACTCTTAGATGAATACATTGGGGCCTTTGGTAGTTTCCACTTGTCACCATATATGAGAATCTAAGAAAATTGTCGAAAGAAGCCTTACAGCTTATGAAAAGGCTGGAGATGCAGACACTGACACTTGTCACACTTCGTCAAGTTTCAATGAGACACATGGCAGCTTTCATGGGCTTTTTCTTGAACCTGTTGATTGAACCTATAGATTGAACCAACTGTTTTCTATTTCTTCCTTTGAATGAGGCTACCTTCAAATTGCTGGAACCTTTGAACCCATTAAACCTATTAGTCCCTTTACCAAAAAGTTTGAAAAAATGATGAAATTGAATGTTTCAGAACAAATTTTTGGAAAGGGGAGGGACAATTTTGGCCATTCAGGACCAAAATGGTCCTATGTTGTTTGAAAAATGAGGAATCACTTTTCAGGGACAACATCACTTTTGTGTGATTCTTTATGATAATGTCCACCTAGAGTGTAAGAGTGTGAAATTAATTTTTATATAGTATTCTAATAAAAATTATTTGTGAGGGTGACTTAAGAATAGGTCTAGGCTAACCCTAATCCTCTTAGGGAGATGCAAAATTACTTTTTGGAGGGTAGGGAGCTAAATCACTAAGTTATTATGCCATTATGGGTTTCATGTGGTGTTTTATAGGCCTTGGTGCTATTTTTGACTTTTGTGTGACTAAAACTGGATCAAAAGCCTTGCTAAGATGGGTCAAGTGTTATACTAAGGCTAAAGTGACCTCAAGTGGACATCCAAGGCATAAATGGTTAATTTTAATGACTACAAGTGGCATAGAATAAAATCATGAAAGGAAACTTAAAAATATGAAAATGAAAGATAAAACTAAAAATAAAAGGTAAATTATTGAATCTCTATAAGACTAAAATCTTAAGGAAAACCTAGGGTTAGATAGGGTTTGAATAATAGGTTCACCAAATTATTTATCTAACTATAAATTAATATATAAATATCAATCCTAATTTTTTAAATTGAATAAAATAATACATGGAGTTTTAAATAGAGGTTTGAAAAACAAATTAAATACAAATTACTGAAATAGAAAGATTAAAATAATAATGATCAAGGATAAATTACATAAAAGAGAGACAATCTTAAATTTTAGAGTCATCAAGTGACTAAACTAGAAAATAGACTTAGGAACATACATAGTGTAAGAAAACCCAGAAGCCTTTAATAAGTTATGTTTGAGTGCATTAAAAGACATGAATGTGCAATAGAGGAAAAAACTAGCTACCACTATTTCCCATATCTATCGATTATGTCTTTTTTAGAAAATTGAAACTTTGGGAATAATTGAATCTGATAGTGAAAATTGCATCTTCTTGCATGATTTCACCTTTTTAGCTATTTGGGACACATATATGTGCCTTATTTATGTTTTAAACCCTAGTTTTATGCCATAAGGATACAAATGGATGTGAAGAAGTAAAAATGGGTTAGCTATTAGAATTGTGTTAGACCTTAACACCACATTGTGATGAACATTACCTACATACCAATACTCCAAATAGGGATCAAAACTCCATGTAATTCTCCCACCAAAGTGTTTTATGTAATAATGCTCCTTTAAATATATAAATTCATCTATATTTGGATTGAATACTTGATCATGTTTGGATAAGGATACATAAAACCAAATTCAAACTTAGCTCATAACTACTTGAAGTTCTTGGAAATTAATATGGGGAGAATAGGAAACTTTCTTTTAATATGCACTTATGTAAATAAGCTCTTGTAATAGATTTGATAAAGTTTCCAAGATTTTTTAAATGGATGACCTAAATTCACTTTTATAATGGTTTAAGTTAGAAAATACATGATGGATAATTTAGGAATATAAATATTGACCTTAAGGATACTTTCCTTTTGTAAAATTTGACTCTTATGAGGGAAGGATAAGATTGGTAGACATAGAGAGGAGCGTTAGGCATTCTTATTCCTTTAAGAAAGGTATTGGATTTGAGGTTTGAGATAGAGAATACATATGAATAAAGGTTTTTTCATCATTAATATCATTTTTAAAGATGAAAATAGATGGCCTTGTAATAAAATTAGGTCTCCTCTTACACTAAGGATAGGCCAAAGTGATGAAATAAGTGTTAATTAAGTGCACATGTCAATTAATGATAAAAGGGAATAAAATAGACATGATGAAGTATATGTGACAAAATTTAGGTTAAATTTTAAGTATTTTTTTAAATATTTACAAGTAAAAATAGCTTGATCAACTAGTAGTACAATATTCTAAAAGTATGCCAATTAAATAATTCAGATTCACAATATTTTGATATAATGTTAAATTATGAAAGTATGATAAATATAGAAATTAAAATTACAAATAGTAATGTGAATGATTAAAGATGATATTACTCATATTTTTTACTAATTTGTGGATAAAATTGATTGATAAATGTGTGGAATAAGATAGGTTGATGCTTTGTTATGATTCATAAAATTTTGTAAATTAGCTCTTTAGCCACCTTGACACTATTGTCACAATATGGACACTAGTATCAATGTTTTTATCCTCATTTAAATTATTATATCTACATTAAATCAAATTTAATTTTATGTAAATTACACCTGTGCCTATTAAGGTTCACTATCATCTTGTATATTATCAATTTAGATTGCATACATAGGTTATAAATATCAATGTATATATCAAAGTCGTAGGTCCACCAATTAGTGCATGCCACCTTAAAAATATGGGTTAGCAGGCTCAAGTGAAGTTTATATGACCTTAAATTCCCCCATTTTAGTGACCACTACCTACTTAGCCAATAATTTTAAGAATTTCTTATACCAATGTAGTTATCTCCTTTATATGGGCTTGTGTGTGAACAGTTATGCCATATAATATATGTGAGTTCATGTATTTATCTAGCTTATAACTTATAAAATATTTCTCATGAGATTATTTTTCAATTCCTCAAACATGTAAGAAGACTAATCCTATGATTGATTTAAAAATAGGGAAGCTTTGTAAGCTTGAGAGGTACTTTTTTCTTGATATAAGATAGATGTGGGCTTGATTTCTACTTGATGATAATGAATAGTATTTTAATTATATTTATATACAACATTTTTGAAATTATCTCATGGGAGGATTAATTAAGATAAAAATTCCAACCCATACATGTCTAAATATTTTTAAATTTGATCATTTATAATAGTTATACAATATTATTAAACCTAGGACACTAACATAGATGTTAGTGTCCTAATATGGATAGTAGTGTCTGGGAGGATAGAAAGATGTTAAATATTTTTAACTAGCAGAGAAAGATATTAATCAAGTTTTTACATAACGTGGGTTATAGGTGATCTAGGTAATTAGAATATCAGGGTTAGACTATAGGATAATTAGTTAGGCATAATGAGATGGAAAACATGAGCCTCTCAGTAGTGAAAATGTAATGAACTAAAGGGTTAAGCCATGAGTGATATTTATGAAGTTTAAAAGACTAATTTATCATATATAATCCATATTTAGTATCTACATTTCCCCCTTAATCTAGTAATGCATAATGATGAGATTATTAGTTTTAAAAGAAAATAAACATGTATCATGGTATGCACAACACAAATTGCTTTGACTTGAGCCCTATTTGAATGTTTTTATGTGTATTACCTACAAATAAGAGTATGTTATAATTTAATTAGTACATATAATCTGAAAAATCAATAATTAAAATACTTAAAATAAAAGAGAGAAAGGAAAGGAGTACACCTATGTGTCGATGTAACCATATTTCCCCTTGGTAGTTTTCTTCCTTGTTGAAACATTATATAAAGTATCATAATTTAACCTTGGAGATGTCAAGATGATAACTTAAGGGTGATAATTCCCCAAATCTAGTGCAAGGATGATTTTTTCCAAGGCCAGTGAGATCATTGAATCTCAATCTCACAACTCAAGTGTATACATAATCTATCTAATCTCATATAGGTAAATTATTGTAACCATATAAATATACAAAATGGAAATAATTCCAAGGATATTAAGTGCATTTAATATCGATCACACTACTCAAGGGATCCAACTACTGTAGATAGATAAATCTCAAGTGATGCATCTTGTTAAGGTTGATGCATAAATGTGTATATAATTTAAATATGTATCTATGATTTGGTGGATTTACATGGAATATACAATTATAATGTGTATCAAGTTGAATTACCTTTCAAAAAATAACCTATACTTCATAAATTATGTAATATTTGTCACAAATCTAAAAAAATTATCCCAAATCTATGAAAATCAGTGTCAAGTGCTCAATATTTTGACCCAAGTTATATTTGAATCATGTAAAATGTATCAAATTATGATAATTATACCAACTATATGTGTTTGAGATCACATCTCTATTACATGCACCCGCTGATATGCTCACATTTTAAGTTGAAGGTAATCCAAAGTAATAGTCACCTTACCTAAAATGGATGGCATAACCATGTTGTATTTATATCAATTATATAGTAAAGAAGCATATAATGGTATCATGTCTAAGTATATGTATCAATGAAGTTCATAGTAAATAATCACAACAAGACCTAAGAAGCATGATATGGATCATGGCAATGTCTATGAGAAAAAAGTACAAGCTTAGAAAATAATCAATCACACACATAATAGTACTCAATGTCATGAAAAATAGGATCTAAGGATACTTAAAATAATGGGCATGTTCAAATGATACACACTCAAGGAAAAAGACATGTTAAAATGTATGAACACTATATAAATAATGCTTAATGGCACTGTGGCCACAAAACATGTTCAAATGTTCCATAATTGAGACAAGGCATCAAATAAGAAGCAAACTCAAGTAATCCATGTGAAAATATGAATATGTGAAATATAATTAGCTATTATAATCATATCATACTATTCGCTTCATAAACATGTTAGCAAAATGTCCTATATCATAACATAAATGGCACATTATGTAATATATAATCATGAGTGCATGTGTAAGCATTAGTATATAAGTTCAACATGATAATTTAAAGTGATCATAAAATAATAGAACTTTTATTAATCATGATCAATATAATAATATGTATCTAATGTAGTGTTTCATGTGGGTAAATGAAATATCCAATAGTTATATGTTCATGTATCATGGATATAGTGTATTCTTGTATCACACCCAAGTACCTATGAAACATATGTGTGTATAGAAAGGAAAGTGATGTGTTATTTATTAACATAAGGTAAATGTTTAACCCTTTTATATTATTTTTTAAGGTTTAAAGGGGTATAATATCCTAATCAAATGGATTAATAAAACTATTCTAGATCAAGTCAATTAAACTTATGCAGATAACATAATATAATGAATCTAAAGAATTATTAAATATGGAAAGTATAATGCCAATTGGTATTATGATAAATTAAAAATAAGGGATAATAATTATCTTATTTTCAGATGTGTAGGTAGATATAAGTTGTGTATAGGTGGAATCAGGTAGGTTGATGTTTAGGACCTAGTCATTATATTCTCAAAATATTATTTTTGGAGGCCTAGATACTTATGTCAACCCATGGACACTGTCATCAATGCTACTATCCATGCATTAATGGTTTTATCCTATATGTAATATTCAATATATTGTAAAGTTACTTCATGTGGATGTTATATTTTTCATTTCCTTTTTGTTTATGTATTGAGATCACACACACATGCTCTATATGACTATCTATATCTCAGACCATAGTTCCTCACTTTAGGTTAGGTCACCTTGATAAAAATGGGTTAATGGGTTTATGTAGTTGAGATGACCTAAAGGATACCTTTATTAATAATGACTTAATACATAAGCAATACTCAAAAGAGGGCCACAAATATATGTAGTTATCCCTTAAGTGTGGGATTGTGTGTGAACAAGGGTAAAATATGTTATATGTAATGGCATGCAATGATATAGATTATAACTTTACAAATACCACCCATGTATTTTTATTTTAATTATTTATACCTAATATGACTACTCATATGAATAATATATAAATAGGAAATAATATGTATGTATAACTCAATTGTATAATTGAAGGAATGAGCTTGAATAGGTGATTGTTTGGTATTTGCTAAATGTTTTCTTAATAATGATGAATAGTATTTATTTTATATTTATATCACACATTTTTTAATTATATCATATAAGTGTTAGATAAGAAAAATATTCCAACCCATATGTTTTGAAATATCTACAATTTGAATGACTTTTGAGGTACAAACACTTTATAAAGAAATTGCACACTCGCATAGACACTAGTTTCTTTGTGTAAACACAGGTGTCTGATAAGATATACAAATTTTGAAGATATACAAATAAAAAAGAAGGATATAGATCATATTTTAAGATTTAATTAATGTAAAAGTGATTTGGGTCATCAAAATGATAGCCTTGGACTATATGATAAGTAATTAGGCATATTAAGATGGAAAATACGAGCCTTTTAGCAAAGAAAGGGTCTAAGACTAAAGGGTAGATCCTTGATTGGTATTTATCAAGTGTAAAATAATAAAATGTTGTATATAATCATATTTCAATATCTATATTTTCCCCTCATTTAATATAATAATGAATAAATATGAAATTACTAGATTAAAAGAAATAAATGTGTACATGGGTGTGTACAATACACCTTGCCTTTTCTTGATCCCTAGTGAAATTTGTTTTTGGTGTATCACATATAACCAAGATAATTTTATAGTATATATTTATGACTATATTATGAAAATTAATAATTGAAGTGCTTGAAAAGTAAAGAGAGCAAGGAAGGATTATGCATGTGTGTCTATGCAATCATGTTACCTCTTTGTACTTTGATTGGGTAGATATGATTCCTTGTGAAGCATTGGAATTAAAATAGATATAAAACTTGGATATTTTAAGAGTAAAATTTGGAGGCCCCTAATTTGGTGTGTGAGTTTTGATCATACATTGAGATCATTAACTCTCAATCACACAAACCAAATGAAAGTGCAATTAATTCAAGTTAAGTGGTATAACCAACTCAACCTAAAAAGTGGGATTAATGTGAAGTCAATCAAGGGAGTTGAATATTAATCACACTACTCAAAATATCCAATTAATAAGGATATAAAAGGCTTAAAACAATGTTTCTTAGTAAAAATGGTGTTTCATGGTAAAAATGATGCTTCTTGGTAAAGTGTTTTAATTATGTATTTGAAATTTTTGGTGCGCTTGCATGGAATATGGACCTATATAGTGTTTTAAGTTGAATTATCTATCAAAATTTAACCTCTTCTCTATAACTATGTATAATATGTGTCACAAATCTGGAAACATGACCTATATCTACTAAATCAAATCTAAATGTATAAGATTTGAATTAATGTATATCTAAATCATGTAAAATATATCAAATCATGCCAAATATTTATGTGTGGATTCATGTATAAATGTCATTACCCCACTAATATCCACCCCCCCCCACTTTTGAGGTGAGGGAAATATAATATAGTAGTCACCTTACCTTAAAAGGATTAAATAATTATATTATATGTATGTGAATCATTTATTGTATAGGAATAGAATATATAAGTAGATATATCAATGTGTCTATTTATAAATTATATATCACCTTGATATTTTACACTTAGCAAATATAGACATTGGTTATTCCTCTTATTTCTACACCTTTTCTACTGTTAAAAGGCTTGCATGCAGTATCTCTCTATTTATAATGCTTATCTTTTGGTTTGACCAATGTCATTCTAATGACCCAAGACTTATATCTCACCCATAATGTTTTAAATGTACTTATATTACATATCTATAATTTATGAACATGTACCTACTTTTTAACTTCCCAAACACTTACATCTTAATTAGATGCCTACTTTGATACAAGTGTCATGACCCAACACAAGTTTATGGTGCCCTAGATTCATCTAATTTTCAAATGAAATGTATATATATGGACAACCAAAGTTATATAATGTAACATAATATCCAAAGGGATTGGTATAAATATAATATCAATCCTCATTCATTCCTCACCTAACACAAACCTAGAAACTCACAAGGTAAAATACCAAAAGCATTCAATCAAACATTGAAATAAGTAAATGTTCCTTCTCATATTTCTATATTAGTCATAAGGATAACACATATATAGGTCTAAAGTAATTACGTATCATTCCATGAGCCACATTTTCTAGGTTACAAGGTAGGTCACTATTTAACTTGCTTGTCACACATTACATGATTCACATACAAGCTAACACATAGGGGATAACTACATAAGTTTGAGGCTCTATTCAGAGTAGTAGATATGTATTAATAAATAATTGATAGAGGGGTCCTTAGGGTAACTCGACATTATGTGCCCACTAGCCCATTTTCCCATAGCCACTATGAAGATTAAGAACTAGGGGTTTACTATTTGACAAGGAGTGACATTCCATGACCCAGACTTGAATGCACCAAAGCAAAGAGAACATAAAACACAAAATTATCTAGGTGGTAGCATATAATTTCAACATTTATTCTATGTTATACACCTATTTCTTAATTAGACAGTAGTGTCGATGTAAGTATTAATAGTTATGATGGGATTTTTTCCAAAATCTGATTATTGATCCAGAATCCTTTTCTAGCCTACTTCTTACTTGTTCCATATTCAGATATGTATTAGAATCATAATTAGCTAAGTATATTTTAATTATCATTATAATATATATCATAGTTGTGATTTCCATTTATAGCATATCTCAACATAATAAATTTAGTATATTTTTTATCTAAGTATTTCAATTCATTGGCCTGCTTTAGAGATAATCTACCATCCTTGTGCCATAAACTATATCTACCTATTTAACCCTATATTCCTTTATCAAACCCTAGGGTTAAAAATTTGGTGATCCTGATTTCTGATTCTCTTCTACAAAACTATCCTAATATAGGATTTATAGCCTCCTAGGGTTTCAACTTATTGTGATTTATTTTCATATTTGAAACTTTACCCTAGGGTTTTACCATCTTCTTGTTGCTAATATTTGTGTTTAGACAATTATAAGTTACTTCTTACTTGATTGGCACATTTTAGCCTCCAAACATATCCATTTTAAAACTCCTCAAAGTTTTTTCTACTCAAGTTGGTATTCTTCATTTTGTTCACCAAAATTTAGTATGTAGTTTTTAATTTTTGTAATTTACTATATTTAGTAAATATTTGCATATAAGGTAAATGGTATGCTTATTTTGTAATTAATTTTTATTTTTCATTAAAAAATATATTTTATTAAAAAACCTCTCTCAAATGTCTAAAATAAATTACTTTTTTTAATCAAAATTCATGATTCTTTATTGATAATATTTTAGGGTTTTGCTTGTGAAGAATCTACATTGTGTGCCTTATTTTTTATTCATAATAGGTCAAATTTAAAATTCCTCAGAGGTTTTTTATATTTATATTTATATATACAAAAAATATATTTATTTTTTAAAATATTGTGTGGATTTTATGAATTTAGTATTGTATTATTTTTAGTAAATTTAGACCTACGTGTTGTACAATGTAATTTTGTTTCCCTATTTTTGGTTTCATCTCATTTTCTACTTTTCCAAAAAAACTCTCATATTTTCAAAAAACTTACAAATAATCTAAAATTGTTATATCCTTATTATATCATGTTGGAATGTTAGAATTTGTATATCTCTTCTTTCTTATTCTCATATCAATTTTTAGAACATTTAAAATGGATAAAAGGGAAATTTTTATTCCTCTTAACCTCAAGGAGGGTGATATCTACCATACCTCTAACCATGTCCATCCTATCACTCCTTCAAGGGGTAATTCAGATAGTACATGTGTGCATATTCAATCTAAAACACCTAGGCTTTGTGCTTATTAAACCCTAAAAGACAAAATCACTAGTCTGAGCAAGCTAATAAAAAAGTTACAAAATCATATTGCATACCTATAGAATACAAAATGTGTTAGTGCTAATATATGTTTTCATCTTCCTCTAACAATATCATACCCAACAAGGTTTCACTAGAAAATGAAAAGCTACAATAGATTACATATAAAATAACTAATTGAAATATTATACCAAAGGATACTAAGAGCCCACATAAAATCCCAATAGAAATGATTAGAAACAAAGTGATTCAATTACATATTTTACATCCTATAAGGAGATCCAAATACTATTTTGCATATCATATAATGCATGGGCATCATATAGATTATTGTTTTACATTAAAGAACAAAATTCAAAATCTCAAAGATAGTGGTGATCCTATCATTGATAAATAACTCAAGAAAACTTCTCACATTATGAGTACTACTCTTAGAACACAAGTGCCAAAATAGTAAATATGGTTACCAAAAGATAATTCAAAACAAGATAAGGGTCAAAAGAAGAAAGAAATAGATAAAATACCATTACCAAAGGAACCAATGATATTCAAGCCACTAGAAACTAAACCATGTGATATCCCTTTATTGATAAATAATTAACAATAAGAGGGCATGATTTCAAATGATTATGATAGTGGTGATACTATTCCTAATACCAATATGGTGGATGAATAGTTGAGAAAAATTCATCTGGATATATTTGATACCTTATAATGTGATATTTATATACCTATAATACCTAGTACATATCATTTTAATCCATCTATAGAAGGTATAGAACCAAATATATACAAAGGTAAGGTAAACTATATAGCTCAAGATGTTCATAAGGTATTGGAATCCAAGTGCACATAGATACACATAGTGGTATATCATAAAAATCACAGCCATAATATGGGGTATTTCTTTATTCATATGCAGATGATCAAAATGATATATCACAAGTTCAAGAATAACCTAAGACATTACATCTTTCCTAAACTAATAACATAGAAGATTGGTATGATCCTAATGCCATAGAGGATTGGTATGATCCTGATGATATTGATTATGTAGTATATGAATATGATACACATGATACACATGCTTCAAAAAAAATATCTTTGATGAGTATGTTAGATCTTGGTATCACTTTTATTTGTATATATCTTATTTTCAAAACATTTTCAAATATTATATAAAATACAAAAAAATCAAAAATCCAAACATATTTTTAGAATTTACATGTTCTATTAATTTCTTGGCATCTAGGTTTTTAGTTTTATGTTAGTGGATAGCAAATCATTTATTTCTACATACACATGTTTCATAAATATTTTGAGTGTGATTTAGTCATACACAAATACATGTTCTATTCCTATATGGATGTTGGGCCTTCCTTTTACTCATGTCATGCAGACATTAGGGCCATCCACTTCTTTGATCATGATACATCTAGTTTATATCATTCTATGCTCACTTTACATTATCATGTTTCAGATTATGTACTTACACATGCTTTTATCCATGCTTATATATTTCTCAGTGTAATTGATATACTATGTACCAAACATTTTTTACTAACACGTGACTTGTGGGCTAGCACGTTATGTTATGCCATTTTCTTATTATCTATGTTTTCCTTTATGCAATTCCTTGAGTGTCTTCTCTTGATTATTCAAGAATTTTGATATGATCCATTGATTATATCCCCCATGTATATATTTTCCTATTATGACATTTATATATGTCATGGTTTTTTGTATGTTAGCATTTTGAATATGCCATTCCTTGTTTTGTGGACATTTGAATAAGTCATATCCCTTTGATTTTGTGGAATTTATAAATTCCCTTTGTTTGAGGTCTCTTTAGATAATTATATTTTGATTTGATTTTGAGTGCTCTTATGTATGTGCTTGATTTATTCATGATCTTGTATTTTATTATCTATATGCTTCCATGATTCAGATCATGCATCTTAGGACTTGATGTGAACACATTTTGCATGCTTCAATGATATATCTACTTAGACATGTTTCTCATATATGCTACAAGATAAATTCATTGTTTACATGGTTATATTATCATTTTGAGGTAAGGTAACTAAAAATTATTACTTCCCTGCACCTAAAAAGGTGGGGCATATTAGTGGGGGTATGCCATAGATACATGACTTCAACACTCTTCATAGATTCAAATATACAAAGGGGGCATTTTTTGGAAACGTGTTCTCCACACTTACACCAATTATAAATTTCAAATATACATTGGGGTCATGTTTTAGAAACATGTTATCCAAACTTACACTCATTTTTAGTTTCATAATATAGTGGGAGCATGTTATGGAAGCATGTTCTCCACACTTACATAGTTTCAAAGTTTCTAAAATTTATAATTATATGATTATGATACATAATTTTGGCATAATTCTCTACTTTGGTACCATTTTTATACATAGTTTTAGCATGATAAATATATAACATGCATATTATATGTAATTTATGCCAAAATTTTCAAAATGAAATTAGTTTCAAACTTTAAAACACTTCTATGGACTTTCATCACCCATCAAGTCAGACTTTTATGGACTATACTAATATAATATATTTTAATAGTTAGTTCACTTTTGGTATGGTTTAGGTGATTAAATCACTTAATATTTCCAAGTTTATAGGTTAGACTTGATTACATCATCCATCCTCACCATTTTTATAGTGTGAGTTGACTTGGTTCACTCACACTCACCAAGTTATAAGCATGATTGTGTTTCATAGTTAAGAAAATATCAACTATTGGGTGGAAACAAATCTTTTCTCCAAAGTTATGGGCCTGTTTCCTCCAATATCTCTTTATCTGTCTAGATATATGAACTTTCCATATTTTTATATTTTTTCCTAATATCAATTCTAGTGATTCATAATGATAAATCTTTGCAAATCAAATTATCAAAAGGAAAGGTAGTTGTATTGATACATAGGTGTACTCATATACCTTGATTTCTTTCAATTTAAATAATTTCAAATAATTTCAATTTCATATTATATGCATTGATTATATACTATAACATTATTTTAGTTGTAGGCTAGTCACTAGAAAAGTACTTAGGTTGGGCTCACACAAAGCCAAGGTGTGATATACACACCTTAATACACATTTATTTTCCTTTAAACCATTAATTTCATTATATATTTAAGGGGGATGATATAGACACTATCTATGAATTATATAACACCTTAGTATTGTACATTTGGAAAATACAAACCTTGGTTATTCCTCTTAGTTCTAGACTTTTTTGGCTATCAAAAGGCTCACATACACTATCTCTATGTGCATATTTATTATCTCTTAGTTTGACCAATGTCATTTTGATGACCTAGGAATTTTATCTTGCCCAAAATGTTATAAACCTACTTATCTTCCATCTCTAAAATTTTTGACCTTGTACCTAATTTTTACTTCTCAAACACTTGCATCCCAATTAGACTCCTATGTTGATGTAAGTGTCTTAACCCAATGTAAGTGTTAAGTGCCCTAAATTCATCTAATTTGAAATGAAATGTATACCTATGTTTAACCTAAGTGGTTTAATGAGAGATATTATCTAAATAGATTCATATAAATATAGGATCAATCCTCATTCATTCATCACCTATCACGTGAAAAAAGCTTCCTATTTTATCCTATTTTCATATTAATCATAGGGATAAAACATATACATGTCTTAAGCACTAAAGGAGAATTCCATGAACTGAATTTACCAAGTTATAAGCTAGGTCATTAATGTACTTACTTATCACACATTGCATGATTCACACATAATACAACACATAGGAGAGAACTAGATAGGTTTTAGGAAATATTTGGAGTATTGGCTATGTAAGTAGTGCTCATTAGCATAGGGGTCTTTGGGGTAGCTCGACACCATTTTACCACTAACCCATTTATACCACAACCACTATAAATATAAATAATTAGGGTTTTTATATTTTAGGAGTGACATTCCATGACCTAGATCTAAATGCATAGAGTAAAGGTGACATAAAACCCAAAATCATCTAGTAGTCATATCCAATTTCAACAGGCATTTCATACTAGACACCTGTATCTAAGTTAGATAGTATCATTGACACAATCATCCTAGGTTGATATAAATGTCCAAAACTACAAAGGGTATTTTTTCCAAACTTTGATGATTAAATAAGGGGAAGCTTGGAGCTCTACAATGGGGAGATGAAGAGTCATCCTCCATTAATGGTGCTTCAAGATTTCTCCTTACAGCTTGCCTTGGTCACCTTTACCTCCTTGGTTCCCATTGTTTATATCTTTATTTATGCTAGAGGAGGTCTTTAATTTTGTGTTTTTTCCATTTTATTTTGTTTTTTGTGCTTTGTATTATGATATCATTAGGGCTACCTATAGTACCTTAGCTGGAACATACTACTGACACATGCATCCTTTCCTTGTCCTTTATTCATGCTACTTTTGTAATTGTTAAGGGAATGTTTGTATTAATTTAAGGATATGTAAACCCGTAGATTTTATGGATGAGGGAATGTAGAGAGGGAGAAACATGGTGGTCTTAATGAAGCAAATAATGTTGTGAGGGGTGATAAGGGTGGTGTTTTTTTAGTAGTGACCTAGCTCAACTTAGGTGGAAATTGAAGCAACTGGACCTCTAAAATAACTCTTTAGTGAATTACTACATCTAGAGGAAGTGAATAGGAATTTAAAAGGAGTAGAGTTTGTTATGAGCAGGAAAGATAATGGTGAGCTCTAGTGTAGGGAAGGCCAAATTGGTAAGACCCCTAGACTCCTTAAAACATTAACCATCACTCTGAATGCTTCCATGGATTTTAACCTTTAGAATGAGGAAACCAAAATTAAATATTTTTGTATTATCTTGCTTTGTTTAAATAAAAATGCAATCCCTTCTAGGATTTTTTTAATAATTGGTTAAATTTTATGTGGAGCAAAAAATTGGGTTTGTATATCAGTTTTTATAGGATGTTGTAGATAGGGGTTTTCATGATTTTGTTTAAAAAATCCAATATACAACATAGGGCCATTAGCAAGTCCTTGTGGAATTTCAACTAGTCAATCTTCAAGGCCATCCCTTGGTCTCCTGAAATGGATTGTAATGATCTTATTTTTAAAACTTCCCCTACATGGGTTGACATAGAGGAGGTGTTAATTCATATTTAGAATTTTCTTTTTTAGGCACTGAAATCCCTTGGTGAAGTTTCAAAATTTGAAGATAATAGAATATCCCTCATTCATATGAGTGTTATGGTGTTAATATCACTAGAACCCTTAGATTTTTTTCTAAAAGCACTCAACTTCAAAATCAAAGGGAAATCTCACAATTGTGCTCTCAGAGGTCAAGGTGGGTTGAATGCATGTTTCTTTTGTAAAAAGGGTGGTGACCTTAGGAAAAGTTTTCCTATGTTAACCAATAAAAGTAATATCCTACATAAAAAACAAGAAATGGTCACCATGCAAGATGAGACTATGTTGAATAACTTGAAAGTGTTTAAGAATCTTCTATTTTCAAGTGTATCATTAAAAGATAGCACCTCCACTGGTGAGGCTGTTGACATGCTTGGGACTAATTCTCAAGGTGAGTGTGACATGGAAGGACCTCCCATTGATTTTCAAGCTAAGGATATTTTATAGATTGAGGGTGACATTCCCTCACCTGACTTGGTTGATTGCCTCCCAGATAACTTG
This sequence comes from Torreya grandis, assembly GCA_037957365.1. Taxonomy (NCBI): domain Eukaryota; kingdom Viridiplantae; phylum Streptophyta; class Pinopsida; order Cupressales; family Taxaceae; genus Torreya; species Torreya grandis. The sequence goes on along the minus strand of JARHVA010001701.1, from coordinate 349,666 downwards.
GATGATGCCTTTCTAGAATAAAAACCCTTCAAATATCATTCCTTTGAGGAATATGTGGTAATATTTATTGAGTCCCCTTAATTACACAATGTTCCACCTACTAATTTGACTATAATAACTATTGATAATTCTTCCATTAATGCTTGTCTGATGGTCATCTCCCTGGAGAAAGAAGTTATAGGGCATCCCATCAATGTGATGGTAGGGGTGTATAATTAGATGTCCAAAGGGTATGGAAAAAGGTTAAAAATAGGCTTGAGTTTGGCTCAGAGTAATCACACTACACTCAGGGGAAAAAATAAAGTGAATAAGGAGGGGTATTAAAATATGAAGGAACCCCCCTTTAAAAAGAAAGGAAAGGAAAATAAAGTCCTAGACTACTTTACTAGGCTGTATAATGAGGGGTTAAGCCCTATGGTCAATTGAATTGACCCCTGTTAACTTCCCCTTGTTTGTCATGTGGATTTTTAGTTGAAATGTAAGAGGTTTGGAATCTATGGATAGAAAATAGGTGGTAAGATAGTTTTTATTCTTGAGAGATAATCTTAACTTTATCTTCTTACAGGAAGTAAATTCTATTGCCACCCAACTTTCCATGATCTTTAATTTTATCTATCCCAATTCTCCACATTTTTCTACTAATCATCATAGAGGTAAAGGGGGGCCTCTATCCTGATTATCCCTTATAGAAGGACTATGTTTTTGACCATGGTTGTTTTCCTTATAATAGGGTTGCCTACGTGTTGATAGAATATCAAAATTAGACTGTGGGTTTGTGTAACATATATGCCCCCAAAGACTATAGGGAGTGTTCTGATGTATGGAATTGGTTAGCCACTAATATTTAAAATGTGCCTTGGATTTTTGGTGGTGACTTCAATATGGTGGAGGATAAAGAGGATAAAATTAAAGGAGACCACTTTACATGGAAAGGTAATGAACTATTCTTTTATTCCAAGCTCAAATGAATTCATAAAGTTGAAGATCCTTTATTGAAGGGGAAGATCCTTAATAGAGGAATTTGGTATACTTGGTGAAATAATTAGAGTAGTAATAGTAGGTAGTACTCAAGGCTAGATAAATTCTACTTAAACACTGAGTCTCTACTAAGTGATGTGGTCATGAATGTTAATGTTGTAACTATGCTACCATATACTATGTCAAACCACCACCCTATTGAAATGACTTTCTCACTAGTTGGGAATGAGAATAAGGATTCTTTAGAGTTCAAAGGTCTATATAAATTCAATGTCTCACACCTTGTAGACAAGGTATGTACTAAGGGAATGCAAAAATCATGGAATATCGGCAAAGTTGTCTATAATTATAGTTCTATCATTGACCATTGAACCTCCAATATAAAATTTACTCAAAACTTTGAAAGAACTTATGGGTAGTGCAAAGCTAGGAAGCAAAAAAATATTACAAGAGATACTAAAGAAAAGATTATCCACATAGAAGGCTTACTTCAGCTTGACCTAATAAATGGGGTTCTTCTCAAAGAACTTAACTATTTAAAGCACCAAATTTGTCAATCTCAATAATACACTACTAAAGGGGCACAAATCTAGTCCAGGCTTACTTGGCTTAAGCTTAGTGACAGAGGTTCCAAGTTATTTTTTAAATTCTTAAAAATTAAACATTTTAAATGCAAGATTAAGGAAATTGAAATCAATGGGTAGATTGTTCAGGATGTCACTAGTATTAAAGGTGCCTTATTTGATTTCTACTCTAATCTTTTCTAGTTAGATGGATCTAGTGAATGTATTGAATATAGTATAACCTTATATGAGGCATGCATTCCTAGAAAGGTCTCACAAACTCAAGCCTCCTTTTTGGAGGCTATCATCTCACTTGATGAGGTCAGAAGATATATTGACCTACTAAAAGATGAAAAGACTCTATAGGTGGATGTATTCTCTATGTAACTCTATAAATTTAGCAAGGAATGGATTGCCAAAGAAAGTTTGGAGGTTTTCAATAAGGCATTTGCATCTAGTACTCTTGGCCCAAACATAAATAGAGGGGTGATCAAGCTTATACCAAAGGATGGAAATTTTTCACCAGTTAAGAATTGGATACTAATTACCCTCCTTAATGTCTCCTTAAAATATTAGCCAAAATCTTGGCTTTGAGATTGTCTTTAATTTGGCCCTTTATTGTCTCAAAAACTCAGACTAGTTTTGTTGAAAAAAGATATATCCTAGATAATCTCATCACTATCTGGGAAAGTATGTATTGGGAAAAAGATTCAAACCAAGAGGTTCAATTGATCTTCCTTTATTTTGAGAAATCCTATGATATATACAAGTGGCCATTCATTGATAAAATATTGTGAGCTTTTGGGTTTCAAGATAGATATTGTAGAATGGTCAATGTAATTTTTAAGGATGCCTATGTGGTCATTGAAGTTAATGGTGAATTGATAGACTCCCTAGTGATTCAATGTTACATAAAAAAGGTTTTCCACTTGCCCTATTGCTTTTTTTATTGGCTATAGAGGCACTACATTAGCTCCTAAGGTTCTTAGAAGTTAGACCTTTGGTTAAAGGTATATCATTCCCCAATAATGAATCTATTATTGATGTATTATTTGTCAATGATGCCTCTATATTTGTTACCCTAGACTAGAAAAACCTAGAAAATGTTTCAAAAAGGCTTAGTATTTACTATTCTACCTTAAGGTCTAAAGTTTCAATGCATAAATCATTCATTTTGGGGTGGAATGATCATCCACCAGATTGGTTGAAAACTTTTGGTTGGAATTGAAAAGGGCCTGATGAGATGGTTGATTCCATTTTCCATAACCCCTTCCTTCAAAAAGATGTGGGATTGGGTTTTTGAAAAAATTAACAAGAAAATTGGAAAATGGTAGGGCCACTTCCTATCACTACAAGGCATAACTCAAATTTTATAGAAAGTTTTATCTTCATACAACATATACTATGCCTCATGCTAGTTATTTGGAAAGACACAAATTAACATGCTTCACAAAATTATGAGTGATTTCCTTTGGTTGGATGGTAAAGGGGGTAATAAAAAGGCATGTAATCTCATGGTAATTCTATTTAAAACCTAAAAACATTAGTTGACTAGGGTTAAAGGACCTCTAATTGTAAGGGATAACCTTGGCTATTAAATGGACTGTTAGATATTAGATTGGGAATGATCCTAGAAAGTTTTGGTAATGCGTAACATCATGAGATACTTTCCTAAGGTAAATCCAAATTGGAAAGGATTGCATATTATTGATCTACTCATTGGACCTTTCTCTATCAAAGTGGCTGGCTCCCCTATTTTTGCATCCATTTGGTTAGCCTAGGATTTTGCCAAGCCTTTCATTAATTCAAAATAGGTTTTCAATTATCATGGGACTATGTGTCAAGTCTATAGATCTATCTTGTAAAACATAAGTGTCAACATGACTCCACTTTCCCTCACCATGGGATGCTCTACCTTCAGCTATTACACTAAAGGATTGAGGATCTTTAATGATATCTTTATTTATGGGTGATGGGATTCATAGTCAGAGCTTAAGGATATATTTTATTTTTTATATTCTCAATGAAGAACATTCACCATACTACAAGTATGCTCAAAAGAAATAATGAGGTGGTTTCTATGAAGGATGAGAATGAGTTCTAGGATAGTGTGAAGTGGAAAAAAAGCCCACCTCTACTTGAGTATTCAACATAGATGCTCTATAATAAACTTTCATTTTCTAATATCCCTTACCTTACCCTCAATCATATTTTTATGTGCTTAATCTTGTGCATGCTTGGTCTTTTAGGTTTGCAGTAATCTGATCCTCTTATCTTGATCCTAAGAAGTCATGTTTTTGTTGGCTACTTATGTATAAAAATTTTGTTATGGGTACTATTTTGAATAATTTTGGTTTTTCTAATCATCTTTGTGCCTTTTTTAGTGATGTTGAGTCGATTGAGCATGTGTTTTACTCATGTCCATTTACTACTAACCTGTGGTAAAATTACATTAAACCTTGGAATTTTATTTTTGGATATGAGCTTGTATGGATAAATATTGCTTTTAGATATGCTTATCCCAAAAATAAATTTTATCCTTTCTTCCATAAATTTTGGCCTATTTTTTATACTAAAATTATTTAGTTTTTGTGAAAACAAAGGAACCTAGAGGTGTTTTAAGGTAAGGCTAGAGTTCCTACTAACTTCATAACTAAAGTCATTATTCAATTTTTTATCTTTGTATATTTTATTTTAGATAAAGATTTCATAAGACCATATTGAAATATTCCTAAGAATAGGGATACTCAAAGTGACTTTAGATTACCTGCTAGACTCAGAGGATACCCTAGACTAAGTCCTCACCTAGATTGGGTTGTATCTCACCTGACTGCTATGGAGGTGTAGATTTTTTATTTCAAGTGGGAATATATTAAGGATGCATACATCAACCAAGCTAAAAATCTAGTGTAGGAGTGGATCACCCCTTTCAAGTTAGATAATAACGGTATCAATGAGTGGGTGGTGGTAAATGAAAGTACCTTTTAGGATCTCTGTAATGAACATAGAGGGTACATCATCAATGAGACCAAGGAAACCTTCACACCATTTGACTTAAACCTTTTTACTAAAATAGGTGATGATTTTTCATTGGTTATCCCCTCATCCCAAACCTCCTTTCATGATGCTTCTATCCAAGGAGCACATGCAAAAATTTGGTAATAGATTGATGAGAACATAAATACCTTCTTTGACAAACTTAAAAATATGATTGAGGGTGGTAATTATATGGATGTGGATGATGTACTCAAATACATAAGGATGAACAAAATGAAAGGCCTCTTAGACCAAGTTGATCATTACCTAGCTAAGTTTTTGCTTGGACACTAGTTGACTAGAATCACCAGTGATAAATTCTCCTTAGAGTGGAATGCCTAGTCTACTTCTGATAGTAGCACTACTTGTAGTATGGTGCTAGACCCATAGTTGTGACTGTTCCACCTTTAGGTGGCCTCTTACTACTTGGTGCTTGCTCTTGATGTAATGTTATGATTATGTTTCTTTCGGATGCCTTTTGGTGATAGTGTTTGAAAAAATGTTGGCTCTTTTTAGTTAGTTTCCTAGTTGGCACCTTTTTCATTTGACACTATTTGGTTTTTAGCTCTATGGGCTACCTCTTTGGAGCTAATTTCATATTGAATTATTGACTACTAGGACTATGGGTGGGGGATGCCCCACCTTTGTGTTTTTATCTACTTGATACTATGTATATTTTTGGCATCTTGGATGCATATATTAGTAATCGATCTTCAATATAAAAAAAAAAATCTGATGATTGATCCATAATCCTTTTCTGATTTACTTCTTGCATGTTCTAGATCTAGATCTATATTAGCATTAGGAACCAACTAAGTATATTTTTTTCATTATAATTACAATATAGAAGATAGTTATATTTTTCATTTTTAGTATATCTCTACATAATAAATTTAGTGTATATTTTATATGAGTGTTGTAATTAATTGACCTACTTGAAAGATAGTCTACCATCCTTGTGAACTATGCTTTCTCTAATCCTTTAACCCTACATTCCCTAATCTAGATTTTATGTTTAAACCTATGAAGATCATAGTATGTGATCACAAAAAACCCTAAGATGCATGATATATATCATGACAATGCATATCATATAATAGTACAAACTCAACAAACAATAAATCACACACGTAAGAGCACTTAATGTCAAAAAAATGGATCTAATAAATCCACAAATAAGGGCCATGCTTAAATTATACACACTCAAAAGGAGGATATAATCAAATTACAACACATAAATAAATAACAATCAGGGGCACATGGAACTACAAATAATGAACATATTCAAATTTTCCAAAATTAATATAATAAAAAGCAATAATTACACTCAAATAAGTGATAATGTGAATAAATTAATTATTGTCAACCAACATAAACATATCATACTAATCCCTGCATTTATATGTTAGTAGAAAATGTCATGTAACATAGAATATCAAATATTTGGTTTAAGATGTAAACATGAGTATAGGCATTTGTAAGTGTTAGTATATAATCTAAACATGATGATGTAAAATTGATTATAAAATAATATAGCATGTGTCAATCAGGATCAAAGAATAATATTCCCCAAGTACATTATGCCATGTGGGAAGAGGAAAGGTCCAACATCTATATGTTCAAGTATCATGGGTATAATGTATGCTTGTATCACACTCAAGTATGTGTGAAACATATGTGTGTATATAAAATAAATTATATACTATCTAATAACATAAATTGAATAAAATAGATGCCAAGGAGCTAATAAACATGTGTATTCTAAGTAATTTTTTATGTTTCTTATTTATTTGAATGTTTTTAACTTTCTTTGAAATATTTGACTTTTTAGATTTTTTAGTAATTTTGGTATATGTTGGTCAAACTTCTTCTAATGAATCATCTTTGGTTTTATTAGATCATTTTGAGTGAAAATTTTTCATAACATGCTCCTCATATCTTACTACTTAGTATATTTACCATCACCATCATGTGGTATGTCAACTAATCTTCCCTTATAGGAAAATGAAATAATTTGTTCATTTTGATCTATTTTATCTTCTATTGATATGGGTCTTGTGCACCAAAAAAAGTTTAAATGAGGTAGTTTTTAACATTTTAGGATTTTATTAGAGGTAAAATACACTCTAGGGCACAAGTTGATGGTATAGGTTAAACAACCTTGTGGTGGAATAGAGAGTAGATCATGTAGGTTATTAACCAATTTTATTTGTAGTAAAATGAATCCTAGTAGATAAATCAAACATAAATGACTGGGATAGATGGGTAATACCTAATCTAGAGTGGGTAGATATTAGCTAAATAAACTTCAAAAGGAGGGAAAGGTAGATCAAAAAGAAAGTTTTGTGATTTCAAAGGGTCACTTCATAGGCTAGTTTATTAGTGTACAAGTACTCTCAAAACTAGTGCTTACTACTTGCAGTTATTACATACTCATAGGTAAACACAATGATTAAGTCTAGGGAGGAGTGGTATAGGAAACTTGAGAGTCTCAACTAAAAGTATCTTCCTTTGAGTTTCTCTTGCACATCCTTAATAGGAAGGTTACAGTTTGGACCAAGAAGGAGTCAAATGTATCTATTACACACATTTTTAAAAACTATACCAATAAAAATTACTTCTACACATTAATAATATTAACATAGTTTAAACTAATTACTTAATAATATCTACTAACTTTCAATAGTGTTTGTACATCTACAGTTAGTATGCATTGATAAAATAATTAGAATTTATCCCTAGTTTTTACACACTTTAAATTACTATGTTATTAAAACTAGAAAATTAAAACCTTAATATCATATGAATGGAAAGAAAAAACACCAATGCAATTACATGACAATCAAAATTAACTTATTCTTATATTGATAAAACTCTTCCAACCCTTTGGAATGTGAAATTACATAAATATATAGACTTAGGGAGGGAATGCATAATACTCCAAATGTATATGAAATCACAGTTACATGATGCAATTATAACCTCAATTCTAATGTTAGCCTTAAAATTGCATGTTTTACATGCTTATAGTTAATTACATTTGTGTCAAAATTAGTTGGCCTATGTAAGGAAATGCAATGTGTGCATGCTTATAAATAGTTTAGGAAAATTTACATGTATGTTCTAAGTGTAAGTAAATTTTAAGAGAAAAATTAAGTATTATTTTCATGTATACATATAAAATTGGCATTCAAATCAAGGTTTATTGAGTGTTTACATGGCAAGTGAGGTTGTTATAGGTGCTGAAGTGGATGTTTATGTTGAACTAGGAGTTAAAGTGCTAGAATTCTTCTTCACTTCTAAAGATTGATAGTGTTTTTTTACCAATGAAATAATAGTATTTTATTATATCCATGGTAAAGAGTAGAGGAATATTCACCTTTTTCACCTACTCTAGGAGCCTTGCATGTTCAACCTTTGTAGTCCTGAAGTTAGATCTAAAGATCTCAACTTTAGTGACCTTCCTAGAAAAATTGAGCTCAACCTTTATTTCCTCTATTATATTCCCTTTTATATCTTTTTTTAAGTTTTATAAATATTTTTGTAAGATTTGGTCAAAATTTCCCCTACTGATGAGTCTCCCTATAGAATCTTTGGCCTATGAAAGGTTTAGTTCATCCAAAATTTTCTAGGTGAGAGTTTCATATTCTAAGTATTTAAGCATCAATACCTTGGCTACATCAATCCAATCCCTATTCTCTTATGTTTTAATGACCACCAATTTTATGGAATTTGTAGCCTCTTATGGTGTTATCAAGTTTAAATGTGCATATGCTTTTCTAGTCATAAAAATAATAAGGAATTTTAGTTTATTCTCATATATCTTCAAAGACTTAAATAATTTGGTAGTCCATAATATATTAGGCACAAATTATTCCCTCATTACACTATTAGCCTCAATATTATTATAAAAAATGGATGCAACACTCCAAAAATCCATCTTTATTTAGGTTATAACATGGTTAGCTTGTTGTTGTTATCTTAGTTATTCTAGTTCTTACTCTAGTTCTCTCCTCACCATTTTAGTTCCCTAATGTATCTCTACTAGATCATCCATATGTGTTTAGAAATAGGATTTAAAATCCTTGATATATGGCTATTTCCCAAAAAAAATTCCTTTTGGATAAGGTGAACATTTCTTACCTTTCCTCTATTATGACTACTCTTCAAGTCTCATCTTACATCTTCCTCTTTCTAACCCCCTGTACACTCCTTGTATATTTTTAAAATACCTTACTTACAGTGGGAAATTAGGTAATTAATAGATTATGACTTTTATAAACCTTTGACTACATGTCTATTTCCCACTATGGGAGGACTAGTTAGGTTAGATCCATGGGTTGAGTGTCTAAAGTTGTAGTCTCACCTAATATCTCTTATAATGTATGGCTTAATGATTCCTATAGGAGGGGATCAAGGAGTGAAAGAAATATGATTTTGGACTAGTCCACTCCACCATATTATGGTATTGGATGGACTGTGTAAACTAATTTTTTCTTCTTTTCAACCTTCCTGGTGGTTATCACAGTTGTCTCTTGAGAGGGACTAGGAGGGGTAACTGGTAGACTTAATTATGTAGATGAAACATGTAACTGGGGATTTTTTACTTCCCACCATTATTTCTTTGTGACATTTTTCTTGGTTATTATGGGGGTTGAAATAGTAATGTAAAGAATAATAGTAGTAATAGTAGGAGTGGATTTAGGACGGGCCATCGAAAGACTACCAATTAAGGAAGTAGGAATTGTAAAGGTAGAAGAGAGATCCTCTACCTTTAGAACTAGTATATTTTGTTGAAAAAGGGGTTGAATAGGATAAACCTCAACCTTAGGGAATAAGAGAGGATAGGGACTAGGAGGGGTGAATGAAATAGGATCAATTGAACTAATATTAGAAAGAGAAACATAGGAAACATCAGGGGTAATATAAATTGTAGGGGGTGTTGGCTCAACTGATGGTTGCTTATGCAATGGTGCCTTTCCATTTGATTCATGTATGCTCAATACTTTCTCACTTTGTAATTATACCTCCTCATAAAAGATATCCCCTCTAACTTCCTCTTATGTGGTTGGATCCACTGATGGTGCTTCCTTGACTGGGTTATGTGGAGACGGCTAAACCCTTGCCTTCCTTATTTAATATATGGTTATTTTTGGATATATGGAAGGAGCTAGTTGTCTATTTAAGGTAACCATAGAAACAACCTCCATAAACGATGGAACATCACCTTGGGTAGGGCCCTTAAAATATAAATAATCAAGACAAATAGGCTCATCGTATTTCCCCCAAGTGAGTTATCTACCACCCTTGATTCCTTCTTAACTATCTCAAGTGTCATAGGGGATGTATGGGAGGGTTTCTTTATTCCATTATTATATTATTAGGTTTTCTAGTCTGTAAGTCTAATGTATCTTATCCTTCAACTAGTGGGAGTCTAGTCTATGCCTTTTTTATAGAAAAGGAAGGTTCCCCTTGAGTAAGTTTTAGAATATCTTGTTTCAACTAAATTTATTGTACCCTATCCTTTACTTATTCATAATTTTTATTTTTGAGGAACATAAAATCATGATCATATGGCTCATGTTTATATTTTATGCCAAGCCCCTAGATATGTTTTTATATGTATCCATAGGGATCACAGTCCTTATGTGTTAATGAAGCTAAACAATAGTATTCTTTGTACTTTCATGCCTCATATAAGTTCTTATGATTGGTGTATCACATCCTTCCAATCATTAGGTGAGAGCCATGAAGGTAATATTTCTTTTTTTTTGTGCATATACTCATCGATATCCTACCATAACTAGTAGGTTATTTCTTGCACTACTAACTTATCTAGGACATACTTGGGGAGGCATGGAGGTGTAACCTTATAACCTATCACCATGATGACCATATAATCAGAGTATAACCAATAGAATCCCCTAATCAATAATTTATATGTAATTTTCTTTGATATCCTAAGTAGGGGGACTCATGGATGGTTGTCCATACTTGGGGGTAGATGTCCTCAAAGATGTGCACAATGTTTTGATTTTACACATATATGTGTATGAAGGAGTAAGAATCATATATCTGATTCTTTATGCAATCTTTAAGGGGGATTCAAAGTGAGTCATTATGAATGTAAACTATCCCAAATACTACGTAAATCAATTAAAACATCATATATAAATGACCTCAAAGAGTCCTCTTATCCTTATGTAATATATACTCACTTGAACTTGATCCAATCACTTCACCCAAAATAAAATTCAACTTTGATGTCCTTCGGAAATCAAGGAATGGAACCCATTATAGGTGGAGGAATTTGATGTTTGGGTAGATAACTAACCTATTTAATATGGCCATCCCAATTCAGATTCCCATTCTAAATGTATTTACTAGTGTGGGTTGCTTGTCCTTAAAATTAATTATTTATACAAGGAGCATCCAACTGCCAAGTGTCTTTTCAATAATTTTTTATTTCTTCCATGCCACTACTCTTTGTAAATCATAAGTGGCATCTATAATAGGAATGGAGAGGTAAATTTGAAATTCATCACCAGAGATGTATGCAATGACTATTTTATGCTTGGCATGATATTGGAACACTCCTCCAAATATCTTCCTAGTGAAGAATAAATCTCATAGGAGGTTAATATAAGGCATGAATTTTGGATTCATATCTACAAAATGTAACACTTGATTCTTGAGTTATAAGAGGTCCATGGCTAATTAGCATTGAGCTAGTTCAAATTATCCTCATGTATATGTCCCTCAACCTATTGTATAGCATCCCACAACATTAATTATTTAGTATAATCATTATTGAATATTTTAGGGTTGAAGAGCATATCCATATACTTAGTGGAATATTTGATGGAAAAAATTAAAGGAGGGAGAGTTCCTCAAAATAATCTAGATGAGGATGCAATTGTTTTTTAATTAATTTGATACTTGTATGGTTTTCAATTCAATCACTTGGATCTCCTAAGTATGATATTAAGTTGGAGACATTGGTGGTTAGGGCTCTATCACAGGAGATAAATTGAGTTCAAAAGTTAGCTTAAGATAAAATGGGCATGTTGTCATTAAAATAACTTTGATATAACTTTGGAATTAATTTCCATTTTATGCTCCATTAATGCCTAATGTCTATAACTTTGATTTTTTTGTTCAATTTAAACTTTGCCATGTCATTTAATAGGTATGCCACCTTGGTACCATTAACATTTAGTAGGATTGCCACATCATTGCTCTTTATAAAGTGTCATTTTGTCAATTATTTGGATTTATTTTATATAGAAATGAGTCTTTTGGTACTTGGAATTTAGGAATCAGGATATAATAGTGTTTTTGAGGTAGGAGAGTATCCCAGGCAAAAGTTTTGAACACTTTTGTTGAAGACCTAAATGAGTCAAAGGATAACCCTGACTGGGTTTCCTAAAGACCTAAATGTGATAAACCATTTGTCCTAATGCTTAAATGAGTTGAGGGAAAAACCCAACTAATTTTTTTGAAGACCTAAATGTGCCAAAATACTTCATCAAACAAAACTATCAAAGACCAAAATATGTCGAATGAATTTTTTGAGTAAAATCATTAAACATTTTATCTGAAGGTTTCAATGTGTCAAGTAATTTTGTTGAAGGATATTTTCAAAATAAATCTTCCAAATATCCAAATAAACTAAAATGTAAAACATTAGAATATTGGTTGTGAAATAATAGTGGTTGAAGAGTAGATGGAAAAGTGTTTGAATACAAGACAAATATGGCTTTATGGTCCCATACCTTGAAATACTAAACATTTTATTCCAAATAAATTATATGAAAGAAAATGTAGAAGCGTAAAATCCTATAGGGTATTTAAAATATGGAGTGCCAAAGACCCAAAATGTGTCAGGAGAATTCATCGAATAAAACTACCAAAATAATTTCATTGGAGAGTAATGGTATGTTAGAAAATTTTGGTGAATGAAAGTTTCAAACAAAATCACCAAAGACCCTTTTGGTCTAAGTAGTTACACTAAGTAATTTCACCAAATAAGATGATATAAAACTTTCATTTACACAAATTCTAAAAAACATTAGTAGGTTAATCCAAAAAGGTTAAAAAAGGACATGTTCATATGTCTATTTAATAACATAATTAACATAATACATAAGGCCTTTCTTTTTAGAAGAAATTCAAGATAGGGTTATTAGGTAATTATAAAATAATGTGAGTATGTTGGGTACAACAAATGGTGAATCATAGGGTAAATACTCTAGAGTATTTAGGATTCCATAAATTTTGGTTAACAACTCTTAAATCAAACATGAACCATCATATATAGGATAATCGAATCAGATATATAAAATATTCCCATTAGGCATATACAATGTACTTGCCTTTTCATTTACCCTATATATGTGTCCAAGGAAGTTATTTCCTTTTATCTTTATTTTGAGGAATTTAGCAGAGAAGTCGGACAACTATAGTTTTCACTCTAGTTTTTTTAAATGAAAATTGGGGAAGCTCTAACATTACTCTACTGTCAGACAAGCGTCCATATCCCAGACAAAGGTACCATGGGTTCCTTCTCTTTCCTTCTCCTATATTATTTCATGATTCAAGGTTCATTGAAGTTATTTCATCATTTTAATTTATTTGATCACCTTTGGATTTTTTCCTTCTAGGCATGTTGGATCACTATTTTGAGGATGCTTTGATCTTTATGTTTGTTATATTTTATTTTGAATAACATTGTTGGGAGAGGGAGAGATAAAACCACAATAATATGGTATCTATGAAAGTATAAGTTTATCATACTATCCCTATCAATTGTACCCATATCAATGGTTATTTCCTCAAATAAATATTAATATGATAAGTGCATTTGATCTAGGGAACATGAAAAAAACTTTATAAAATTTGTATGTAGTAATTAAAGAAACATTAAAATGCTTGATTAGACTATTTATTGTTAGCTTATTCATATTCAATTTTCCTATTATACACCATAATTCTAAAAATCTAAAATTTATGGGTTCAAAATCCTACAAATAAATAAATTGGTGTACCTATTCTTGGGATGTTTTCCCACAAGTTGATCCTTTTGATTTTGAACATGTTAAATGAAATATAAATAGGTTGGATACTTTATTTGAGAATACTAAGGAAAGATAATAATATTTCCATAAGAAAAATGGAAATGTCTAAACTAGGAAGCAATACACTATTCTATAAAATGAACTATTGAAAATTGGGAAAGCTAACCTGGGAAGTAGGGAAATTATTCTTTGAAAGCCATAAAATCTATTGTAATAAAATAATAAATATACCCTAATATTACTCTTCCCATCACCTTTTTTATTATTTGGAGATAATTATAGATGGTATAGACATGAATTAATACTTCAAAAAAATCCATTGACTATATATGTCATCTCAATGCCTTAGAGATCCCTCAGATGGAAAGCATTATTACCCAGGATCTCTAAAATATGATAAGGTCCAATCCACAATGGGGTAAACTTGTCATGTTATCATTTATTTTTTATTTATTTGTCCCATAGAATCACCAAGTCATATATTCTTAATTCTTTTAATTTATCTCTTTTTTCAAACCATATTTTAACTATATCTTGGTGTTTACTAGAGTTTTATAAGGCCTCAGTCCTTGAGTCTTCCATTTCTATTATGTCTAGAAATTGAGACTCTACCTTCTCACTTGATTCCATGTATTCTTGCATAAACTAATATGTTATAAACTTAAGTTTAATTGGAAAAATAGGTTATCTTCTATAGACTAGTAAGTAATGAGAGACTTTTAGTGCATACTTCAATATATTATGTCAATATCTAGGTTTGTCTGCTACAAACTTATTAATGGCATAAATTAGGTTATTATTTGTTGATTTATATAGCCCATTTATTTGTGGGTAATGGTTAGATCATGACCTAATGGTGATTTTATTATCATTAGGTTATTATATAAATTTAGCTAATTGGAATGTTTGGTAATTTTCACACACTAGAGACATTGAAGTACCATATCTAGTTATGATATTTTCCTCTATAAATTTGATTAGATCTTGTGCTATTGAATGACTTGAAGCTACAACTATAGTCCATCATGTGTAATAATCTATATAAATGATTACATACTTGTGGCTAACTAAATAATTGGGATTAATGACCTAATTAAGTCTAAACCCCATTAGGCAAATGGTTTTCCTTAAATATTTGGTTGTAGATGCATGGTTATGTGTACTTCCCTTTTTGGTAGGACTTGGAATTCATGACATGTTTAGAAATGAACATGTTAATCCTTGAATATTTTTTATATTAATAACCCATTCAGAGGATTTTATAAGTAGTGGTGTTTCTGGAGGGATGACCATTGCCTATCTTTAGGTGTAAATTTTATAGAATTTATTGAGCTTCCTCTCATGATATGAATCTTAGGTAGATGAATTCATAGTTATTTATATATAATATCCCTTTTATGATCATGTAATGAGCCATTTTGAGTCTCAAATTTCTCGTTTGTTCTCTTTTGAGATTTGGGGAGTAGGTCCCTATGAGCAAATATTGACTAATGTCAGTATACCAGTCTCCTTTATATACTTGGTTTTCATAAACCTCCTCAACATTGATGCATGGGTCAGGATTAGTCATGAAATTAATGATGCATTTACCCCTAAAAATCTTGTTAGGCTTAATTTCCAAATCAAATTCTTGCAATTTTTACATCCATTTTCCTCTATATTCTCCCAATTCATTTTGTGATAAAGTAAGCTTAACAATAGGATCTGGTACAATGGAAATTATGTTGTTCCTTAGGATGTAATGTCATAATTTATTCACTAATTTGACAAGGGAAAATATTATTTTATCTATCATGAAATACCTAATTTATACTTATTTCATTTTTTGTACTCAAGAATGCAATAAGATGCTCACTCTCATGCTTCTTGTAGATGAGCATGGCAGCAATAATATGTTCTAAGGTAAATGAATACAAGAATAAGTATTTGGTGAAGTCTATAATTATTAGTATATGGGCCTAGGATATTGCATATTTAATGTCTTGAAAATACTTTCAAGCCTCTACTATCATTCAACTTTAGCATCTTACTTGAGCATTGCATTTAGATGTCTAACAATTTCTAAAAAGCTTGATATAAACTTTCTCATGAAGTTTATCTTCCCAAAGAAATATTTGAATTTTTTTTTGTTATTTTTGAAAGTAATTTTTGATATCCCTTGAATTCTATCTATGTTAATCATAATAACATATTTGGTGATGATATGACCCAAGATCTTGCCTTTTATGACACCAAATATACTCTTTTTGGGGTTCAATGAAATGATAAAAATTTTACATATTTTGAATATTGATTATAGGTTACCTACATGATCATCCCTTATTTTAAAAAAGACTATAAGGTTATCCATGTAAATAATTATACATTTACCTATCATCTAATAGAAGGTGTGGTCCATATCTCACTAAAATATGGCACTTGCATTAATTAATCCAAATGGTATCCTCTTATATGCATAAGTACCCATTTTAAGGTGAATTATATCTTCATTATATCTTTTAATTCTACCATAGCCTAGTTATACCCTAAAACTCCATCTAAGAAAGACATCATTCTTGAACCACTCACTATCTAGATGACTTCATCCAAAGAAGGTAATGGATAATTTTCTTTCTCAAAGGCTTTAATTAAGTTTTTGAAATCAACACATAGCCTAATCTCTCCAAATTTATTATTGATTGGCATAAAATAATCCACCCAAGTAGAATGTCTAATAGGAAAAACTATTTTTGTGCTCAATAACTTCACTTATTTTTGAATAAGGGGTTACAAGATAGGATTTATTATTCTTTACCTTTGCTTGAATGGTTTATGGTTCAATTTTAATGGAGTTATATGGGATCACCCTTAGGTTGAAAATGTTTAGGTACTCATATGTCCATGCATTCACATCCTTATTTTGAGTGAGTAAACTCTTCATTCTATGCCTTTCTTTTAGAGTACAGTTGAGACCAATGTTGACATAGTGTGGGTTATACTCATATCCTATATTTTTCCTTTTGAATTTATATTTGGTTACTTTTGTTTGATTTTGATTTTAATCTTGAGGATCCAAATCAAATGTCCTTTACAAGGAAACCATTCCCAATGGGAAGAAGTTTTCCATCAGCTAAATAACTCCTCCACTTCCTAATTACTCTTGACATAAGTAACTAATTTCCTTGTCATCAATTATTTAGGACTCAAATCATCCTGAGTTAGTCAATAACTAGATAATCTACTAGTCATCATCAAAAACTTGGAAATTTTTGATGTTGTTTGGAACTAATGGACAAATTACTAACTCAATGGATAATATTTATACCTTAGACTCATGTAGAGGAGCCAAATTAGAATATGAGTTAGATAATGACTCAATAGCTTGATTTTGTTCTTTGGGTGCAACTATAATGTTAAAGTCTTCAAAAGAATCAATCAAATCCCATGCTATTTGTTTGTAAATTTTTAGATATGATAGCTTGCACTAGTATTTTTTATGACTTGATAGACTTCTAGTTCTAAATCTCCAACATAAATAGTTGTTTGGTGTTATTTTTAAGAGAAAAATATAGTCCCAATATTAGTGCTTCATATTCCGCTCTATGATTGGTGTAAAGGAACTATAGTATGTATTTTTCTAAGTATTTATTTCCTTGTGGTTCTACCAATTTAATGATGATGCTCGATCCTTACTTGGATCTTACATCATCAAAGTGAAGGGTCCACAACTGGGAATATCCATAGACTTCTGGTTATTTCACTTCATGATTTGTAATGAAGGTATAAATCCTGAGGTTAGGAGATTTATAACTTACTTATTCATTATTTGTATTGTATTTGGTAATTGGGTGCATCATTCTTAGATCTTAATCAATTCAAATTTGGTTTGGAATACCTATCCATGGTAACCAAATGTGAGGGAAGTTTGTTGCCACATACTCATTTAATTTTTTGGACCAGTCTCTACTAAGGATGAGTCTATATCCTTCCAAATTAACTACTACTAGTATGTTGATCATCATTTATACTCATGGTTCATATGATACTTTGATTTTTACCTCATTTATCTCTCTTATTAAAAGGACCACAATATTATCCAATTTTGAAACTATTCTCTTAGATGGATTTAGAGTTAAACCAATCTTTTGGTAAATTAAAGTAGGCATCACTATAGATGCAGCTACAGAATTGACTAAAAAATCATGGATGTTCCTCTCAAACACTTAGATAATTAATAATAAAGGTGGAACTTCAGGTTTACTTTTGTATATGGCATTGGTGTGTGAATATTTTATCCTTTTGAGGGTTTCTTTCCCTATGATATACTTCCATAGGAGCTCCTTTTATTCCATAATCTAGGATAATTCATAAAGAGTAATGTTAGCATTAATCTTCTTCATATCTTCAACAAATTTGTACCCCCTTTACATTGCTCCTCTTTATTTTAGATATGTTCATTCCCTTTATTAGGAGGTGGATTTTTGTCATCTCTTAGATTTAATATAATAGTAATGTTGTTCAAAGGAGTAGACATTGTAAAGGGTTGCTTGTTCCTTAGGTTATAATTATCCTTATGGTATTGTTGGAAAGCATACACTTTAGGAAGAAAGACTCATGCATTTTAAACACTATTATTGTGTTTGAAGATCCAACTTTTAGATGGATCTGGTGGATTATTCATTAATTTTTGCCCTACCATCTCCTTTTAGAAGACCACAAATGCTACACAAAACTCCAGACATTCAAGTTAACCCTATTGTGATGTATTTTGGACATTACACCAACTAGGTAGAGCCATTTCTACTATGTTGATATCTAGAAACTTATTGGGGTTATGCTCCACATTATTAACAAGATTATTGAAGGGCCTATTTTATATTTAAAACCTAGGGTTCTAGTTATTCTTTTGTCTAGTGTTGTTTCTCATCTTCCTTTGCATATTAAGGAAGTCATTTCTCAAATTTTTAGACCATTCTTTGGATAGAATCTAGTTCTATTTTGGTATAATAAGTTCCTTATAAAATTATAACAATAGAGCCCATTTAATTTTGATTCTATTGATGGATATTAATTTGTACCTAGTTATTGATATAACTATAGTTCTTATTTGACGTTTGATGGATTAAGGAGGTAGTGCATATAGTTGATTCTAATTAAAATTAGGGACATTTTTATTGATGTGAGGGTCTATATTTATGGCTATAAAACTAACATTAATATTTGGAGTGACAGGTATTTGAGGGTTTAGTTATCTTTCAATTTTGATAACCTCTTCATATGTTAAAGCTATAGTGGTGGTAGCAACATTTCTCCATAGGAACATCAAAGTGATTAGATCTAGGGTATTTCTATACATATCTAATGCTAATTGTCCATATTGTCCATACTTTGGGTTAATCTAAGTGTATATTTTCTATAATATAGAATTTAAATCTTAAATTTGATTATTAGGGTTAATTTTCATGCTGGTAAAATGTTGATACACCAGTATAAGGAAAGTAACTTTTCAAAATTGGGCAAGAAATGTGCTATACCATGAATTCTAATAATTAATCAAGTTCTCTTGAATGTTGAGATACCAATCATAATTAGCATCCTACAAGGTAAAGGGTAAAAGCCTTCATGAAATATATTCATCACTAACATTTATTAATCTTAATGTAGCCTTAAAAGACTTAATGTGTTCCTTTGTAGTCCTTCCTCTTGAAGGGGAGAAAGAAGGTAGATATTTCTCTAGGTTTTTAGGTAAATTATGCATGTCTCCTAAGATGGCAATGGTAGATCCAACCTATCAAGGATGTTCTAGACATAGGACAATTAATGGGATAGATATTTTTTATTGGAGATGATGTTATAGCCCTTTGTATATTGGGAATAATAAATTTAAATATAGGCCTTTGATGTGATGATAAGGGTGAAACCAAGAGATTAGTTTGGGCTGTATACCTAGTAACTCTCTTGGGTGTCTCTAGTATAACTCAATGTAAGGGGTAACCTCTCACTATGGGAGGAACATAAATGGACATCCTTCTAGAACCATATTTTATTTCTATTGATGTGGGTCTTGTACACAAACCAATGTTTAAATGAGATAGCCTCTAACATTTTAGGATCTCAATGGAGGTAAACTCCACTCCAAGGCATGAGTCACAAATATGGGTTAAGCAACCTTATGCTAGAATATCAAGCAAAGCATGCAAGTTATTAATAAGGTTTTATTATATTGAATTGAATCCTAATAGATAAATCAAAATAAAATGAGTGGGATAAATGGATGATACCTAATCTAGAGTGGGTAGATCTTAGTCAAATAAAAATTAAAAGGGGGGAAGGGTATATCATAAAATAGGGTTCTATGATTTCAAAGGGTCACTTCCTAGGTTGGTTTATTAGTGGAAAAGTTCTCTCAAAACTAGTGATTACTACCTATAGCTATTTCACATTCATAGATAAACATAGTGATGAAGTCTAGGGAGGAGTGGTGTAAGAAACTTGATGGTCTAAATTGAAGGTTTATTCCTTTTAAATTTTTCTTGCACACCCTTAAATGGAAGGTTATAGCTCAGGATAATAAGGTGTCAAAGGTAATTATTTCACACACTTTATAAGACTATACCAGAATAAATTACATCTACACACTAAGAATATTAACATAGTTTAATCTAATTACCTAATAAGATCTATTAACTTTTAGTAGTGTTTACACATCTACAATAAGCATAAATTGATAAAATAATCATATTTTATATGTAACTTTTTCACACTTTAAATTACTATTTATTATAAATAGAAAGGTAAAACTTTAGTATCAAATGAATATAAGGAGATAACACCAATGCAATGGTGGGTGAGGTTATTAGAAGCACTAAATTAGATGCTTGTGTTAAACTAGGAGTTGAAGTGCCAAAATTATTCTTCATTTAAATATCTTGATAGTGTGCATGCTTAATGTCATATTATTATCTAATTATATCCAAGTTAAGGAGAAGAGGCTTATGTACCATATTCACCTACTCTATGAGCCTTTCATTTTCAGCCTTTATAGTCTTGAAGTTAAATCTAAATATCTCAACTTAAGTAACCTTATTCATTTCAAAATTGAACTTAGCCTCTATTTTCTCTAGGGTGTTCCCTTGTCTATCCTATTTGAATTTTTTTGAATCTTGTTATAAGAGATAGTCAATTTGCCTTGTTGATGAGTCCCCTTATACAATCCTTGTCCTATGAAAGTTTTAGTTCATCCAATAAAATTAGGTGAGAGTTTCATGTTCTAAGTATTTAGGCATCACTACCTCAATTGCATCAATCCACTCCCTGGCCTCTTATGTTCTAGTAACCACTAGGTTGATTGCATCGGTAGCCTCCAATGGTGACATTAGGTTTAAATGTGCATATGTTTTTCTAGTTATAAAAAGAATAATGAATTTTATTTTATTCTCATCTATCTTTAAAGAATTAAATAATATGGTATTCTCTACTATATTGGGCACCAATTCTATCCTCATTTCACTAATAGCCTCTATAGTATCATAAAATTTGCATGTATCACTCTGGATATCCATCTTTATTTGGGTTGGAACATGGATATTTTTTTGATATTTTCTTAGTTGTTCTAGTTCTTGTTCTATTTCTCTCCTCACCATTGCACTTACTTCATGTATCTCTATTAGATCATCCTTATGTGTTCCAAAATAGGAATTAGAGTCTTCTATAAATGGGGGTTTCCCCATTTATATTTCCTTCTTTTTGGATAGCATGAACATTTCATGCCTTTCCTCTACTATGACTACTCTTCTAGTCTCATCTTCTAGATTCCTCTTACTGACCCTCTAAACATTTTTTGTATATTTTTTAAATACTATACTTATAATGGGAAATTTGGTAATTACTAGATTAATCCTTTTAAAAGCCTTTGACTACATGTCTATTGACCACTATGGGAGGAATAGTTTATTTAGATACATGGGTTGAGTGTCTGAATCTATAGTCTCACCCAATATCTCTCCTATTGTATGCCTTAGTGTTTCCTCTAGGAGGGGATAAGGGAGTGAAGTCTAGATGATTTTGGACCAGTCCACTCCACCATATTGTGGTAGTGGATAGAAAATGTAAAATGGATTTTAATTCTTCTTATCCTTCTCAGTGGTTATTATAGTTTTCTCTTGATATGAACTAGGAGGGGGAAATGGTAGACTTAACTACATAGTGAAACATACAACTAGGGAGTTTCTACTAACCCTTTTTCTTTCATTAAGGCCTTTTTCTTAGTTTTTATGAGGGTGGAATGGTATTGGAAGGGATAAAATAGGAATAATAGGATTATATGTAGGAGGATCCATCAAATTAATACCAATTAATTAGGAATTTCTCCTCTAACTTTGGAACAAGTAGAGTTAGTTTAACAAGGGGTCAAATAGGAGAAACCTCTACCTTAGGGACCAAGAGAGGAGAGGGCTAAGAGGGGTTAATGAAATAGGATCAAATGAACTAAAAAAAGAGAAACATAGGAAATAATAGGGTTAATGGAAATTAGAGGGGTTTTTAGTTCACCTAATGTTGATTATGCAATGGTGTCTTGCCCTTTGAATCTAGAGACTCAATAATTTCTTTGTAATTATACCTCCTCATCAGATATCTCCCCTCTAACCACCTCTTATGTGGTTGGATCCAATAATGGTACTTCCATGGTTGGGCTCTGTGGAGGGTGGTGATCCCTTATCTTCCCTATATATCAAATGGTTATCTTAGGAACTTTAGAAGGAGAAAGTTATGTGGTTGAGGTAACCATAATAATAACCTTTGTAAATGATAAAACATCACCTTGGGTAGGGCCCTTAGAATATAAAGAAAAAAGATAATTAGACTCATATTTTTTCCCTTAAGTAACTTATATGGCACCCCTAATTCCTTATTCAATACCTTAAGTGCCATAAGGGATGTTTGGGAGAGTTTCCCTTATTCCCATACTTACTGAGTAGGTCTGCTAGTCCAAAATTCTAATGTAACCCATCCTTCACCCGATGGGAGTCTAGTCTACACCTCCTTTATATAAAGGTAAGGTTCCCCTTGAATAATTTTTAGAACATATTCTTTCAAATGAATTGATCATTCCCTCTCCCTGACTTGGTCAACACTTTAGGCATTGAGGGAAAAAAATCATGATCATAGGGGTCAGTTTTATATTCAAAGCCAATTTCATGGATATGGTTTTATACCTTTCCATGGACATTTAGGTCCCTATGTAGAAATAAATCCCAAGAATAATATTCTTTATACTTTCTTGCCTCATAGAATTGCTTCTAATTAGTGTAGCACATCCTTTCAATCATTAGGTAAGATGCATGAAGGTAAGATTTTTTTTCTTATGCATGTCTTCATTGATGCCCCACCATAATTGGTTGACTATTTCATGATCTACCAACTTTTTTGGGACATACTTAGGGAGGCATAGAGGTGTAACCTTATGGCCTATAACAATGATGAGGTATAACTAGTAGTCTCCCATAATCAATAATGTATATGTAATGCTCCTTGATATCCTAGGTATGGGGGAGTCATGGATGACCATCCATATATGGGGGTAGATGTCCTTGGAGATACACATAAGTTATGATTATACACATATATGTATATGAAGGAGTAATAAACACATTTTTAATTCTTTATGCAATATGGAATGGTTTTTAGAGTGAGCCATTGTGAATGTAAACTATCCCTAGGATTGTGACAAGTAAGACATTATACATAAAATGACCTCTTAGAGGCCTCTTATCCTTATGCAATATCTACTCTCTTAACTTTGATCCAATCACTTGACCTAGAATAAAGGTCAATTTCAATGTCCCTAGAAAATAAAGAAATATAACCTATTATAGGAGGAGGAATTTGATGATTAGATAGCCAAATAACCTATTCAATTGGGCCATCCCAATTCAGATTCCCATTATAAATTTAGTTACTAGTGTGGGTTACTTATCCTTCAAATTAATTATTTATCCAAGGAGCACCCAACTACCAAATGTCTTATCAATAGATTTTTATTTCTTTTACACCACTACTCTATGTAAATCATAAGTGGAATCTATAATAAGAAATGATATTTACCTTTGAAATTCATCTCAAGAGATGCATACCATGATTTTTTGTGCTCAACATGATGCGAGAATGCTCCTCTAGACATCTTCCCAACAAATAATAAATCTTGTAGGAGGTCAATATAAGGCATGACTTTTAACTTTTTAGATATGAAGTGTAACCCTTTATGTTATAGTGGGAGGAGGTTTGTGGCTAATTGGCACTGATATGGGGTCAAATTATCCTCATGCATATGTCCCTCAACTTGGTGTATGGCATCTTATAGCATTAAGTAGTTGGTATAATCATTTTTGAATATTTTAAGTTTGAAGAACATATCCATGTACTCAATGGATTATTTAGTGGAAAGCTTTGAATGAGGGAGAGTTCTTCAAAATTACCTAGATGATGATGTCATTATTTTTTAATTTAGATGATATTATTTTTATTTTCAATTCAATCACTTGGCTCTCTTGAGTATGCTATTAAGTTGGAGACATTAGTGGCTAGGAGATAAATTGAGTTCACAAGTTAGCTTGAGATAGAATGGGAATGTCATAATTTTAACTAATTTGATATATCTTTGGAATTAATTTATATTTCATGTGGCATTAATGTCCAATGTATATAACTTTGATATGTTTTTCAATTCAAACTTTATCACTTATTTTGGTGGGTATGCCATGTAGGCACTGTTGACATTTAGTAGGAACTCCACATCATTTCCCTTTGTTGAGTGTAATTTCATAACTTATTCATATTTAGTTTGTCAATCAATTAGGACTTTGGTATTTATAATTTGGGTGTTGGAATATAAAAATGTTCATGAGGTGAGAGAGTATCCTGAATAAAAGTTTTGAACACTTTTGTTGAAGACCTAAATAAATTAGAGGAAAACCTCAACTGAATTTGTCAAAGACATAAATGTGAAAAACTCTTTCACCAAAGGCCTAATTGAGTTGGGGACATAAATGTGCCAAACTCTTTCACCAAAGGCCTAATTGAGTTAAGTTTACCTAAGACCTAAATGTGTCATACTCTTTCACTGAACAAAACTGCCAAAGATTGAAACATGTCAGAAGAATTTGTCAAACATGTTTGTCGAAGGCCTAAATGAGTTAGGTAATTTTTCCTAAGTATCTTTTCCAAATAAATCCTCCAAAAACACAAATAAACAAAAATTTAAAACATTTTATACCTATTTCTTTGAGAATAGTATAGAAAGAGTAGATGGAAAAGTTTTCTAATACAAAGCAAATACAGCTTCAAGGTCCCATAGCTTAAAATCTTAAACATTATATTATAAATAAATTATCTAAAATAAAACACTGAAGAGTAAACTCATGTAGGGTATGTAAAATTTGGAGTGATAAAGATTTAAAATGTGTTAGGAGAATTCTTCAAATAAAATCATTGAAAGAATTTCATTGAAGAGTAATAGTATGTTAGAAACATTTGATGAACAAAAAGTTTGAACAAAATCATTGAAGACCATTTTAGTCTAAGTAGTTCCAACAAATAATTTCACTGAATAAGATGAGATGAAACCTAAATATACACAACTTCCAAAAATATTTAGTAGGTTAGTCCAAAAAAGGCAAAAAAGTACATGTTCATATGTCTACCAAATAATGGAATTAATGCAATACATAAGGCCTTTCTTTTTATAGGAATTTCAAGATAGGGATATAGGCCAACTTAAAAATATAGTGGGTCCTTATTATTATAAATTAATTATATTATGTTGGTTACCACAACTTCCATTTGGTATATCTAAAATTTCCCTAATGTATAACTATGTTGAGTTATATGGGGAATGACCCACACTTTCATTTGGACAACATATGGACCATAAGAAATTGGTAATATTATGTATCCCAGTGAATTTTTTCAACTTCATTTATGAATTAAGTATTTTATAATATATATAGCTTGTGATAAACATCTTTCATTACAAAAATTTTCTTTTTATATAGGATCAATATGATTATGGTGAAAATAAGCTCCACCCATGAATAATGTAATTTTTAAATCCTTTTGGTGAGGATGATTTTTTATTGGTGACATTAGAAGTGGTTTTGGATTATGTCCATCTGGTATTGGTATAATATTGATTAAATTTTATAAAGGTGTTATTTATACATCTAAAATGCCAAATATTTTTTCATTATATTTCCTTGTAAATTCATTCCTATGGTATATATCTTTGACAAATAGTTTTTACTTGGTAGGATATGCATTTAACTTTTTGTTATATCTAAGTAGGAAATGGGCATATCTATGTACATCTATATATAAGTGGATAAATGAGGTGTAACATTTATTCAATTCCATTTATTTTAGTGAATAAGTAAGACCTCTGATAAATATGAACTATAGTTCCAAATAGGAAGGATGATATGCTAAAAAATATGATGTGTTTTTAAATTAAATTGAATAATCTATAAGAGACTCATCATCATGTTGTTTAAGTGTTTCATATGTTATAATGTAAACTTTGGTACTTTATGTGTATTAAATTCTAATAATAAAACATATTCTAGTTACTCAAATGTATTTAAGGCATTTGGTAAACTATAGAACCAATCCCAAGCTTTTTGTGTGATGTTTGCATGGAATGATTTTAACAATATTCACTCATATTTATCCCAATGATAAAAATAATGTAAATATTGAATTACATGGTTTAAAGTACATTCATTTTCAAAAATTAAAGGTAATGTTGGCATGATAAAGTATTGTGGATAGGGATATTCAAATACACATTTTGTAGGAGGTTGGTTTTTCATGATGTTATAATTAATAGTAGAATTATAGGACAACATTTTTACATTGATAAGTAACACTTGCCTTGGGATTTATCTTATAGTACTCATCATAAACATAATATAATTAGTAGGAATTATTTAGGTTTATAAATATGTAATCATTGGTTGTAATGCACCCTCTATTTGGAACATAGAAATAATTAATGTCCCATAATTATGAACATTTTTTTTATATTTTCACAATTAGAAAAGTTTGGGACCTTTGGTAATTGAATTTCATTTGAAAGCATTATCACTTTGGTAATGGTACGTCCATTTTAAATTATGAAACTTTAGGTAATGGGATCTCATTTAAAACCTTTGGGATCTTTTCTAATGATACCTTATTTAATAATTTTGAAAGCTTTGGTGATGATGTATCATTTGAAAACCTTGGAACCTTTGGAAATGGAAAATTATTTATAAATATTAGAACTTAAGCTAATATTATCTTGTTTGGAGTTTTAAAGGAAGTCATGATTTTGTTATCAATATTTTGAAAGGTTTCATGATCAAATGATGGAAAATACATCCCATGTGTATTGTATTTTACTTTAGGAGGTAGAGGAAGATGTTGACCATCATAATGATGTGATACCTTAATTTTTGGTGACTAATAGCATGGACTATGGAACTCAACATAGATCATAAATGAATAATGGGAGTATGATGATGAAAATTATATCCTCAAATGGTAGTTAACTCAATAAAATATATCAAACATGTTCGTTATATTTCACTTGGTAATATTTAAAATTGTTTGTGCTCAATATTTATCACTTTATAAAGATACACATCTTTTTGCTCATAAGTTATACTTGATTTGAAAAAAAATACATGGTCCAAGCCTTTATTTTATATTTGGTAAAATAAATAATTAAATATATCATCAATGATATATATAACCTTAGGAAGTTAAATAACCCTAGAGTAAGTAATAGTTTCATAAATAAAGATAGAGGTTAGGTTCATCAAATTTTTAACCCTTTTATGATTTGAGTGTTAGGGTTAAAGGGGTAGAACATCCTAATGAAATATATGAATAAAACTATTCTAGATAATTCAAATTAAACTTATTAAAATAACACAATAAACTTAATTTGGAACATTACAAAATATGGAAAGTACAATGCCAATTGATATTTTGATTATTGAAACAAAATGAATGGATAATACTTAGCTTGTTTTTATATATAAGTGGATATGAGTTTTTTAGAGGTGGAATCAAGTAGGTTGATTTTAATGACCTAATTTTCAAATTATAAAATTATTATTTATGGATACTTGGACATTTACGTACACCTATTAAGACTTGCATCGACTTATGGACACTTGCCTCGATGTTTTTATCTTTGTCTCAGCATTTATATCTTGTAGAAAATATTCACCATATTTTAGATCTATTTCATGTGCCTATTATGGTTTTATGTTTTATTTTTTTCATGTATTTTGATCATGAGTACATGTTTTATATGATTGTGATAGCTCAAATCCTAACTTGTCTCAATGTTTTTATCTTTGTCTCAGCATTTATATCTTGTAGAAAATATTCACCATATTTCAAATCTATTGCATGTGCCTATTATGGTTTTATGTTCTATTTTTTTCATGTATTTTGATCATGAGTACATGTTTTATATGATCGTGATAGCTCAAATCCTAAATCATTAACTTAAGTTAGGTCACCTTACCAAAAATGGCATAGTGGGTTTATAAATTCTATGTAACCTCAAGGAGCCCTCTATCAATGAGAACTACCTACATATCCAATACTCCAAAGAGGGCCTTAAACATTTGTATTTATCTCATAATTCTGGGCTTGTGTGTGCACATGGGTACATTATACTATATGTAATAAAATGCAATGATCAAGATTATAACTTGATAAATACCGCTCATGGGTTGTTATTTGAATGCTTTAAACCTATAATATAACTACTCCTATAATATATATATATATATATATATATATATATATATATATATATATATATATGTTTTATCCTTTTAAGACTTAGATGAATGTAAATCATATGTTTTTAAAGAGCTGAGTATGGTAAATTAGGTAGAAATATGCAATAAAAATAGACACTAATTTGTTATACAATTGACTTGATTTGACCTTTTCTAAAAATAACAATAAATTATATAAATGAAAAATTAGCTAGAAAATGACTGAGATATATGATCTATAAGTTGAAAATTGAGGAAAATTTTGTTCTAAGTGTCATAAACAAGATCTAGGTATCAAAACTCCTCTTGGATAGTAGTGCCCTAATTCAATAGTAGTGTTATGTGGTGTTAGTGTCCTTGTTTTGGTGGTAATATCCTCTGTGTAGAACTATAATGATCTTTTGGGTGTAGCTGTGTTTGGGTTTGTCAAGCTTGTTCCTCCATGCATGAGTTATAAATCTATGTATGAATTATTTTGATTGATTTTAAGAACAAGCCATAATATTCTGTGTTGATAGGTCATCTTATTTATATAATCAATAAAGTGTGTTTGTTAGTGTGGTAGGTTGGACATCCTCAACACTCCATGGTGATGAGAGTTACCTACATACCAATACTCTGAAGTGGGATCAATCTTAATGTAGTTCTCCCCACCTAAGTGTTGGTGTAATTAAAAGTGAAGCTAGTATGATTGTTGAATTGAGTAATTTGAACGTGCTTGATACTAGAGATCTAAGTAATTTGAGTTTAAGAATGTTATAGATGGTTGTGTGTAGAATTAAGGTATAATATGGATTGATAATCTTGATTATGCATAAATTATTCTAAGATTGTATGTGTAATTTACATATCATTTACATCTAGTGGTTAGAGGGCTAAAAGTCATATATATATATATATATATATATATATATATATATATATATATATATATATATATATATATATATATATATATATATTGTTATAGTTCTTATGATGGTTTTAAAAGAGGTCCAAGTTAACCCTAAGTGGTATAAGATTTGAAAAGATATATGTTTATGGACAAAGGAGGGAAAGGATAATAGCACCAAAATTGGGACACTAGTGTCATATGGCACTATTGTCCTTATTATGGTGCTAATGTCTAGGTGGTAGAACCTAAGGCACGAAGGGCTAAGATGTAAGAATGAGGGTTTGGGACTACTTTAGGGATGTTTATGGAATCTTGTGGCCTACATGAAGGCTGGGTAATTGTGAAAATAGGCCCTAAAATATGTTTAGGGATAAGCTATTGATAGGTGGTCTCAAATAACACTCTTAGAACTCAAGTGTCATTTTTAGGTGATTACATTCCCCCCTTTATTATAGAAATGCAGTAAAGTGAAATGTATAGGATAAAGTAAAAAAGAAGAGTAACTAGACTTACCTAAGAGGTAAAGCCCATAAATTTGAATATGATTATGTGAATCATGTTCCATTGTGTTTCCTAGAAATAAAACATGAATAGATTAGTCCTTAATTAAGATATATCAAAATCAAATAAAAATTTGAGTAAAGAGATAAAATTGAGTAAAGGTATAAGAAATAAAAGGAATTAATAAACATCACTGAGTACTAAACCAATGCATAAACCTGGTGAAAACATTTTGTGTGCATGTAGATAGTGATCAATTACTAAATATCTTGGATTGAGTTGATTCCTTACACAATCTCCATGTGTGGGTGGCTCAATAACTAAATCTAGTTTTGACTCCATCATTACCCACCCTTGTTTGGTGGATCATGACCTATGAATAGCTTGGATTGGACTAATGGTGTGTCCAAACCTCTCATGTAAGTGGCTCAAGAACTCAAGTAGACTATACCTCCATCATTGCCTATCCATGTGTAGTACACACATCTAAAACTAAAACTATGTGATGTAACTAAAAATGTCTAACTAGAGATATATAATTGGATATGTTGACTCTATGTCCACTCAAGTATATTGGGTGTATTTAGGCCACTCAAGGATGCCAACCATTACAGATGGAGTAAGGCATGAATATAGTGTGTAATCTAGAATGTGGTGTCTGATGTATACAACATAGAGAATGACATGGATTTTTTAATTCCATCTGATCAACCAGTGTGTAAATCAGCATAAAAAAATAAAGTGTCATCCACATACCCCAAAATCCTATATTTGATCATATGTATTCTAAATGGAGTTATAATAATATGTATCTAAGTATATAAAAAGAAAACAGGAATGGTCATGCCACACATGATTCCCCTAATCTAAGCAAATTAGTATGAATCTAAGATAAACTGAGCCAAAATTAGTAAATTTATAACTAAACCTATGCAAACTTGGACTATACCTACTATAATTTTCTATCCAATCTATATTTTTCTAATACTAAGGCTTCTATACAGTAGTACCATATCTTGGATAGTAGTACCATGTGGTTCTAGTGTCCCAATTTGGGTGCTAGACTATTCTAATTTCTATGTAACTATAATTGATCTATGTCATTATTTCCTACTATGTTTTCTTGATTTTGATTTTTATATTCTAAGCCTACGTTTGAAAAATTATACTCTAAGTGCATTATGATAGCTAAATCTCTATGACAAACCCATTTGAATTCCCCATATTTTGAGGGGAGTTGCTGAGCCTATGTAAGAACTATCCTTAAGAGAAAAAACTATACAAAATGTGTGTTATCTAGAGAATATATGATATCTACATAATAAACTAATATAATGTGCATACATAACATTAGAATGTAAGATAATCTGAGCATAACTTTGTAATGTATGATGTATGTTATGTTTAGCATTCACTAGGCTATCAAGATAGACATAACAATGTATATAAATATAAAATCTAAGTAATAATTGAGTTTCTACCTAGGGGGATGGGGCATGATGTCCATCACAACACCCAAGTAGGAAGGGGAGATGCATTAGGTCCCTCATGGCATCTAAAACTAGAGTGTGTAATAATAAATAAATAAGTGTCATGGGCATGATGAATACTATATACACATAATATTTTCAAACTTTTACTAATTATTGACACTTCATATCTTGAAAAAACGTATCAAGTCTCAATATCTTTGAGTTAATGTCTTAAGGGGTGCATCGGGAAAGAGGTGGCCAAACCATCGGTGATTGGTAATATTGTTGTTCCTTTTGCCACTTATTATCTACACATTAGCTCCCTAAAACCATGAACCCTAGGATTATTCTTCTCTTTCCTATGTAGTCTAGTCATTATCATGATTTATTCATTCATTTATTGCCTTATTACCCTTTTTAAATTTTTAGTACACTAGGTTGACCTAGTTAACCTAGTGTATTCTAGGGACACTTTAGCTATTTTGACTTGTTTACATCCTGACCAACCTAGCATATACTATAGACATTAGCCTAAGAATATACTAGGTTGACCTAATCAACCTAGTACAACTGACATGTCTAAATGGTTTTTAGGAAATTTAATACTATATATACAAGGTCATTTACCACCATTTCATAAGATTCAAAAGAGAGTGAATAATCAAGAAAATAAGTGCAAATAAACATATGATTATTGACCATTCTACTTGAAGAATAAAGATTTAAAGTTCAATGTTTTCTTTTAGAGCTTTGATCTTATCTTATGGATAAGTCTTTTAGATGCTTAGGTAGGTTTTATATCCTAAATCTTATTTATCTTGATTATCCTTACAAACCACAAAAATCTCTTGCAAAGCACCTTGGCCAAAGGAGAGGTTGAGACTCAGTAGGTTCGTCTTCAAAGGAAAGTATTCTTAACTTTATTTATCCTTTGTAAGAGTAGATAGATAATGTAGTATGTATTCTTATCTTCCATGTATTAGGATTTTTTATACATTGACATGAGTATATGTCTCATATTCATGCTTAGTTTAGTTGTTTATTTATTTTTTCTAAACCCCCACTTTGTGCCACAATCTTTGGTGCACACTAGATTAGTTTAGTTTTCTTGTTATTATAATAACTTACTATCTTGTTTATTACATAAGTGAACATAAAATCATAGGAATCTTTTAGGGTTGTTCTGTGATTGGGTTAGACTATAGGCTTTGAAACCTTTCCTAGTATGATTTATTGTGATAATTGATACAAGTGATCCCCTAATCAGGTCTAGTGGATCCCCATATTGGTAATGCTCCTAATTAACAAATGTATATCCAATCATAATTGTAGGTGTGATCTATCTTATCTGATCTAGGATTAATTCATTATGTATCATATAATTTGGATTGCATACATTCTAGTGAACCTGATGTGAATCAAATCCTTGTTGGATTTTTTCACTTTTATTTCATTTATTTCATCATTTCTATTATATATTTTGACATACTAGTTTGATTTTGTCAACCTAGTTTTATTTTTCTTTGTGCATAGGAATAGGCAATTGGATCAAGTAAATTGACCTAGTACATGTTTTTAGCACTTTTTAGAATACTAGTTTAGTCTACTAGGTTGACTCGATCAACCTAATGTATTTGTAGTTAATTTTCAATAGTTTTTGTATATCTTAATTGATTAGATTGACTTAGTATAGATTTAAGTTTCTAAATTTTAGATCATCCTAGTAGGTCGACCAACTCAACCTAGTATATTTCTAGACTTCTAGTCCAACCAACTAGGTCAACCAAATTAACCTAGTGCATTTTTAACACTTTTTTAGTAGATTTATGTATTACTTGGTCGACCAACTCAACCCATTTTTCAGGTTTTGGATCAAAAATTTCTATCTCTAAACCATCAAGGTGAGTTTATATTCTTCTATATCTCTCTATTTCTATACTTTATTTTCAATTTTGTATACTTCAAAACTATCTCTACACAGCCAACTAGATCAAACTAGTTGACCTAGTTTTATATCCTATTTTTTTTTTGAAACAACTAGGTCAACCTAGTTAATTTAGTAGGTTTTCCAAACCCTATTTTCAATAGTTCTAGCTCGACACTCTCGACCTAGTTCTATTTGTTATGCATATAATGTTTTCACTATACCTTATTTCAAAGTTGGAATTCACCTTATTTGTTAATCACATTTTTTGTTTCAGCTATTTTCATGCTTAGAATACTTCGCATATCCTAATTAGGAGGTTTTTAATTAACCATTTAGTTGCACTATTTCTATTTTATGCACACACAGCCAAATCACTTAAACATCAAAAATCATTTTAACAT
Organism: Torreya grandis; assembly: GCA_037957365.1. Taxonomy (NCBI): domain Eukaryota; kingdom Viridiplantae; phylum Streptophyta; class Pinopsida; order Cupressales; family Taxaceae; genus Torreya; species Torreya grandis. The sequence goes on along the minus strand of JARHVA010001701.1, from coordinate 316,003 downwards.
TTGACTACCTAAGCCAACTTACTTAGATTTCATCACCAAGTAGGAAGCCAACTTGATACTCTAGTCAAGTATAAAGCATGGTTAATGGTATATTTTGGCTAAGCACCTGATACTCTTATCATTGCAGTATGTGAAGTGAGGGGGTAGGCCTCAATACCAAGCCTATATCATTTCCACTACACTCCCTTTCCATTTTAAACTCACCTAAAACCATCAATAAATTGATATTTAGTACCTTATTTTCAACCAACTTTCTATCATCTAAATCATTCTTAACAATCTAACATTCTAGGCTGACCAATTAGCTAGTTTTACTTTCCAAGTTGTTTGTTTTCTCTTTGCTTAATTGTGTGTACAGGAACTTGCACTAGCTCATATTGGTGCAATATTGTTGATTTAGATGTATCAATTGGATTAACTAACATAAATTCAATTGATTATTTTCTTAACTTTAGCATTCAATTTCTTTGATTAACTAAAAATTATCTTGCTTTATTTTCACTAGTTGATTATCATCTCTTTCTTTTTCCTATTTATTGTACTAGGTTGACTAGGTTGACCTAGCATATTTTATAGCCCCTATACAATTCACTAGTGGACCTAGTTGACCTATTACTATTTTCAAGAAAAATCCTCCTTTCTACCATTATTTTTTCTCTATACTAGGTCAATCTTGTGGACCTAGTTCAGTTTCATAGACCCAATTTTTGCATTAGGTCAACCAGGTCAACCTAGTTCAATTACAGTCACTTTCTAATGACTTATTTATCTCATCTTTCATTTTCTTCCTTTCATCATGGACTATCTATTTCATGATATAACTAAAAATCAATCAGTATATATGATGGAATTCATCAATCCTAATAGGGTCTCCCATGGACAAAGTAGGGTTCTTTTCAAGAATGTTAGTAATGTCCATATTGTAACCCATATAATGACTTATGGGAATCCTCATAATACCTCTTTGTATCATAACCCTCTCTTCTTATAAGATCAATCTCAATTATAATATACTTTTAAAATACTTTTCTTTATTATTTAAAATTCTTTTCTTTATTATGAAATTCCCTCAATATAGAGGGAAAGACCCTTCTACCATCTATAATCTCATGATTAGTTGTCAAGTTGAATAACCTCATTCTCCTACTTCTACTTTCTAAACTAGATTTGGGGGTACTGATTTCTTTGCTTCTCAACCTTTCCCTTCAATTTTACTCCTTATGTGCTGACATCTTCTTCTTTAACTTCTTCTACCTCCATGCCTAGTATCTCAACTAACATGGCTAGTTCTACATCTAGTGGACCTCTTATAAGATACACTATCCTTAATGAATCCACTAGTTCATTTTTTACTACCCAAGGTAATCATGCTTCTAGTGTTTCTTCATCTTAACCATTTACTAGTCTATATTTTTTTTCACAAGCAAATTTTGCCACCAGTGCTTCAAACTCGCATAACTCTTCTCAAGCTCATGTCAACACTAATAGTAGCACTCAAACCACTAATGCTAACTCAAACACCAACACTACTTATAATAACACCAATCAAAATCATCAACTATTATTACAAACTCTTAATCAAATGAATACATTTCAATCTCATAACATGAATCAAATGATGAGAATGCAAAACCACCTTCTTAATCTTCAAACACAACCAAAACTAAAGGCTTAGAGCACACAACCAAAGTGTTCCTCCTCCCCCTCTTAAATATTCTAAAGTTAATCTCATTTCTCAACCTCCACTAATCAATAAAGTTATCAAGAATTTATAAAATGAACCTCTTACTACTCAAATTGTTGACATTGATATCAGAGGTATAACACCTACCATCTCTTATAATGGAACAAATTATCCTACCCTTCATCTTAAAACATTTGGAAATATTTATAAATATTGGGTTAAATTAAACACATTTGTTGATACGAAACTCCTTTCAAAAACCCTCATAGGTGATGTCTTGGATTGGTATAATCAACTTTGATCTCATTCCATTATTAGTTTGGAAGACTTATTAAATGCCTTAGTACAAGAATTTCAAACTAGTGATCTTATAAAAAATACTTTGGCCCAATTCATCAATGGCAAACAAAATGAAAATAAAACTACTCAAGCCTTTGTTAAAATATATAAGACTTTATCAAACAAGTGTGAACATAACATGGTAGATGACAACATCTTTAATCTCTTTACAAATGCTTTATTTCCTATATTACAATATCGAGTCCATACCCTTTATCCATATACCTTGTAGGAGGCCATTGACCAAGACAAAAGACAAGATTTCCTTATGCATCAATTTGATCCATCCCAACCTTTCATGGGTCCTTATCAGTTAAAAAAAACTAAAATATTACTAATGATGGTGTTACTGATTCATATGATACCATTCACAATGTTCAAGCTATCACTCCTACCCCTTCTTCAGAACTAGCTCCTTCTCAAAAATATACTAATCCTCATTTCTCATCACCAAATATTGTTAATGCCCATAAAGCACTTTCCTTACTTCAAAACCTAGTATGATCCTACTCATCCTATGAGAACCTAGTATGATCCTAGCAAGTTTTATTGGTTTCATGCTAGTTGGGATCACTCTCATGACACTTATAGACAAATTCATAATTTAGCCATGGATTTTCTTCTTCATCCTAATTTTGATCATGATGCTATCACTCACAAGCATCAACAAGCTTATGATTTACTTTCAAGGATTACAAAACTCATGATAAAACCCAAGCCTTGAATCAATCAAATGCTTATTTAGCTATTTACAAAGATCCTTTACCTAATCATAAACCTATTCAAGAAAACCAAGACAATTCCACCTCCTCCACCAATAATGTATAAAGTCTTATTTAACCCACTTCTGAATAAATTATGGTTAGCATGACTAATATGTGAAAGGTGGTGGCTTTCATCGATTCCCAACCTATCTACACCCCACCTCCTTCTATGTCATTCCATGTTATCTAATATTCTTCTCCAACTCATTTGAATGAGTTAGGGTAATAATATATTATAACCTTTTATGACAATATAATTTATGATTCTCCCTTGGATAACACATCTCATTCTATTTCTACTATTCTTCCATAATCTTCTAGTAGCATGATAATCAATCTTCCAATGATAATCAACCTTATATTAACACTTCTACTTTTCAAGATCAATCTAAACCAACTACTTCATCACTAAATAATTTACAGCCTTATTCTAAACCTTCTCATTCTTATCAACAAAATTTTTAATGCTCTTTTATTCCTCCTTCCAAAGACCTCCTTAACCATTGTGCACCAATATCAAATAATATTCACATGGGTTATGACGAGTGGGATCCCAATATAGAGCTCACTAATCTCCCATCTCAAATTCCATTTCTAAAGCCTATGAGGACATCTCCCCATCATAAAAACCAACTTATGCAGCTATTATTTGAGATGAATATCCTTCATCCTCCCTTAGTAGCATGAGAGGTACCCTTATCTAGTTCTGAGGATAGTATCTTATAATAATGTGAAGAGATGTCCATCAATTTTGATTAAACTATTGACACTTCTCTTTCTTTGAAATTTCCCATTGCATCTATGATTCCCAATGAGATTTTGCTTCATGAAAATGATCCTCCCTTATTTGTTAGTATCCAAATAGGTGATATCCAAGTTAAATGAGCATTGATTGATGAGGGTTCTAATACTTGTGTTGCTTCTTTTTATTTCATTAAAACCTTTGGATATTCAAAATGTAACCTTAAGTATACATGTAGCACCTACCAAGGATAGATAGAAGGAAAATGCCTCCTCTTGGGTATGTGTGGCTTCTCATTACTATCCCACCTATTACCATTCATATAAAGGTAATGATCTTTAATTTCCCTCTTTCTTATAACATCTTTCTTGATAGGTCATGGACTCATCATATGTGAGCTATCACATCTTCCACCTGCCAATGTGTTAAATTTCCTTATAATGGAGTCATTTATAGGATTTAAGGAGATACTAACCCTTGGAATTTTGAGCAATTCTAAGGTCATGGTGTTTTTAAGATTCGTACTCTTGATCCTTTACCTAGTATTCCATTCCATGAATCATAGCTTTTTAAGTTTCCTATTAGCTCAACCAAAGGTTACAATGGGAATCCTGAGCTTATTGGTAACACTCCTAACTTTTTATACTCTAATGATGATGATCTTGATGAGATTAACTTAAAGATCAAAACTTTTGATATCACACCTCATCTCATCTCACAATTTTTGTCCTCATTATAACCTCATTCTCGCAAACCACCTTATGATGACATTCTGTAGTCTTATCCAAAACTAGGCATTTTATTCACCATGATTCTTTCAATAACAATGTTATTCCAACTTGTGTCATTGGTCATCATACACTAGATTATGATGATGGCTACTCTTTAGATGATCCTTTATTAGGCAACCTTATCCAAGCCCATGATGTCAAGATTGTGAATTATCGTTCTTCTTTATTTAAGTATATTCATACATCTTCTCATGTTCTAAAATTTATAGTTATTCATTCTTGCATTTTTCCTCTTTATCATAGTGTAGAGATGGCACCAATACCTCAAATTTTTGAGGATCCCCATAGGAATATGCTCATGGATCATTATATGATCATACCTTGCCATTTTTTTAGGTTCTCTGATTCCCATCATTGGTTCACTCCTGAGTTTAGTGCAACCCTCCTTAGACCTTCTATTGATCTTGATCCTCCCATAATGGAATCTATGTCATAACCAATTATTATTACTTCTACTATTGATGAGCCTACTTTTACTCTTCCATTAGTATTATTTCTATTCATCCTACTTCCCTTCTTTCTCCTTCACTACCTTTTCTTGTTAATGGCTTGCTTCCTTTTCCCAAGATGCATCATTTCCTTGTCAAATGGCTTGATGATCCATCTCCTTATTCATCTATGCATATTACACCTTCTCTAATGAGTGTTTTTCATAAGAATACTCATAAACATATATGTTTCTTCTATAGGATAGATAATCACTCTTCTACCCATTATCGTAACTTATGGAAATATATTAATACCTTGCATCCTTCTTACCCATCAATAGATACTACCATACCTCCTCCAAATATTATTCCTAAACATATATCTAATTATGGTGAGAGGTATTGTCTATGGCATAAATGTGGTACACATCACACTAATCATTGTCATATCCTTCAACAACATTTTAGGGACCATCTTATAGTTAATCCTATACCTTCTACCATTCCTCCCAAAAGTCACTCTCGCAAGAAGGATCCCCCTTCTTCTCCCATAACTACACCTCATGCGGTCCCTTCACCACCTTCTATACCTCCACCTATGGTTTCTTCTCCACCCATGGACCCTCCTTCACCTATGGATACTTTTCCACCAGTGATTCTTGCATCTCTTGTAGATCCCATTCTCACACATTTTCCTAACCATCCTTCACCCAATTCCCCTCCTCATCATGATGTAATGAGTATTCCTACTTATTTAGTTGAGGAAATTAGAAAATAAGTATTTGCATAGTATTTGGCAAAGATTGATGAGACATTATCATCACTTCATATCCAGCTTCATAGAGATTTATCCGATGTCTTTGATAATGTGTGTGGATAGATTTACCAATATTTATGATCACATACATGGTGTTTTCTCATTTATATTTGGATTGGACATGTGCTTCAATCTTATTTTTATCTATTTTTTATTATATCATTTGAATTTATGAAAAATTATTTCTTATCTTATATCATGTTTTCCCTTCTTATTGTACTATATTCATATTATGTTTTTGTATTGCATTTCATATATAATTGTCTTTTCCTTATCAATGTTATTTTTCATCTATCATTGTTTTTTTCCTTTAGAGTTTTTCTCAAAACTCTTCCCTTGTTCTTCATGTTTGTTTTCTCTCTTATCTTTATTTTTCATAGATATTTATCATGGTGACTTGGTCATATCTACCCTATCCCTTTTTAGTTACTAACTCCTTTTACCATGTGATTAGTTAACAAACAATATTTCTCATTACTATTTCCTTTCATCAGTCCTCCTTGGGATCTCCTTCTTCCTTCTTCCTTTTCTCCAAACTAACCATATACATGGTTGAGACTTGAGATCACATACTTGTTCATTGTCAAGCCTAAGTGTCTTAGTCAGTATTTTGTCTTGGGTTACTTAGTTTCCTTTAGCCTTAGCCTACAACTCATTCGTGTGTATCACTATCTCTCTCATGTTTGGTTTTCCAAATCTGCATAGAGGAGGAATCTTAAAAATAATTCAAAATAAAGTTAAAAGACAAATCATTTAAATAAAAGGAAATGATATCAAAAGTCAAAAATATTCTAAAAATTCAAATCAGACTAAAAGATGTGATTCAAAGCACATCTCCTTTTATAGTCAAAGCTCAAACTCCACATTTGGCCTCATGATAGATCCAAGGTCTTTTGGGGTGTGATAGGCTAGTAGATTAGAATAAGAGAATTAAAAAAAAATCTCTTAGTGCTACCTACTTTCTCATGCTAGTGCATAATCTTCACAGTAGACCGATGGCTTTGTAAGGGGACCTAAGGAGTGAGGAACATGTGATGGGGAGGTAGGTCCATTTTAATTTTATTTTTAATAATATAATTCATGAATTGATCTTAGTATCACACTCATTTTCCTAAGAATATTTGTGTCTATAGGTAATAGGCTTCTTTTGTACATAGACAACCACTAGTCACTTAGTGTCTTCTCATATACTTAGTATGCCTCTTGCCTCCTAAGGTTTTCTCATTAGATGACTAAGTCTTTACTTTTCACATTATATCTCCTCATATTTCCTCTTGGAAAATATTTTTTAGATTTTTGATCACTCCCCAAGGGATTTTAATTATGAGTTGCTTTGTAATACCATGGATAGGACCCGACATTCTTCAAAAATTACCACCTTTTCCATCCTATTACCCACATCCTTGATTTATCAGTCCTAATATTTTTTATTACAAATGTTATTTTGGTACCCCTTGGGCTTTATTTTATGAGTTGTAGTGTAAGACTATAGATAGGACCTAGCCCTCCTCACAAATTAATAAAACAAGTTTTTCCAATAAACAAGTCACCAACCAAATTACATGTGTCAAGTAAGAGATAAGATTTAATTGATTATGAGGTTACACATAATTTTACATACTTATCATCTTGAGATTTAGTATGTTTTATGCTTACTTCATTTTTATTTTTCCTTTCATTTTCTTATTTTTTGATTTCATGTAAGATTATAACCACTTCTTGAATTTCTCATAAGTCCCATCTTGAATTGGTATGATAAATTTAAGACCAAATTTTTGAAAATTTTATCTCTTTTATACTTCCCATCATGAAATATAATAATGTAGAGTAAAAAATACTCTACGTTTCATTCTATTTTTTAGTTAGCACTGCAAAATTTTATTCCCACATACTTTGGTTTGAAATAGTGAAGTTTTGAAATAGAGCACGGGCTCTATTCTCCTTTTGATTCATTTTTTACTAAGTGTCGAAATCAAGCAGAAGTTGCCAAGTGTCATCATCTGAGGCACTTTTCATAATTTCAATAAGGCCGTAGAATGTACCACGTGTCCCATAGCAACTCAATGAAATGTGACAAGTGTCTACATCCATGTTTTATATCGACACCCATGTTTCATCTCTTTTCAGTGAAAGGTTTCAACAAGCTAAGTATCAGGATCAGGTAGAAAGCCCTAAGTGGCAATCGTGAAAGGTTTCAATTTGCTTTTCTAAAAGTGATGGAAGATGCCATGTATCCCAGCTAAAGAGAGTGGAAGCCACCACATGTCGAGATCTAAATTATCTTCATTTTGCTTCACAAATATAGCAAAGACTGTGGTGGGTCTCAAGTTTTGTTTCTGAAGCAAGTGGAAGCTGCTAGGTGTCACTGTCTGTGTAAATATGAAATGAGACATAATTATTTCTATGATATAAATAGAGTAAAGTGGAGACCACCATGTGTCACCTTCCATAAGTTTTTAAAAAGGTAGCTAAAAGAAGTGGAGACCACCACATAACCCCAGTTAAGTAAAGCAGAGATTGCCACATGTATTTTGTTGAGGGAAGCAAAAATTGCCACCTGTCCCTATGCTCCTTTTCAAGTTACTCGGGAAAGAAAGGTTGTGGGTCTTATTTTCTTGTAAGCTGTTAAATTTTTGAGGAAGTGGATTGCGATAGGTGTCAAAGGTAGAACACTCATAAGCAAAGACATAAAAAGAGTATAAATTACATGGAAAGTGATGCGTGTCTTCAGTAGGTGCTACAGAACATGCCAAGTGTCATCCTTTGGTGTCTCCTAAAATAATAAGAAGGTTTTCAAGGAATTGACTAAATGTTCTCTTCTATTTAAGAGAAGGGAGAATCCTTCGATCTGTTTTAGCCAATGAACTGCTAGAAGACAAAGCATTTCAAAATCTAAGAAATATCTTCTGTTAAACACTTTAGTTTGGTTAGATTTCAATTGGGCCATTAGATTGGGAACAAGTAGACAATCCGGAGTGAATCCAAGGCTATAAATAAGGGTGTAGAGATCACTAGAATTATTATCATCATCAAATACAAGAGAGAATTTTCTGAGAGAATTATTGTCAAGAGTTTAGACTTTTTAGAGCTATGACTAGGAATATCATTTGCCTTTGTTCTATTTTCTTAAGTTGGAAATTTTATGTAACTGTGTATGTTTTTGTGCCTCTTATGTGACTAGAGAATTAATAAGAAGATTGAATCCTATGCTTTTGTTGATAATTTTTGTGTCATTGCAAAAGTAGTATAGGCTGTGTTGTCAAGATTTTTAGACTTTCTAGAGCTATGGTTAGGAATGTCATTTGCCTTTGTTCCATTTTCTTGAGTTGGAAAGTTTATATAACTGTGCATGTTTATGTGCCTCTTATGTGACTAGAGAATTCAAATAAGAAGATTGAACCCTGTGTCAGGATCTTGCTCCACCAATTAGAGCATATATATGATTACCTCTTGTATTAGCAACCAAACATGAAATTATACCAGAATGAATAAGTAACTAGAAATATGAAACAACATAGGATATGAGAGACAATACACAATTGTATTAATAATCACTTAGAAGAAAATACAATAAAGAAGATGCCACTTCTTCCACCTCAAAGGCTTGCCACACCTCAAGACCTTCTTCCCTCTCTCTCTCGGTCCCAACAATCAACTCAAATATAGAATTGATGTTCACCTCTCCAACCAATCAGTAACAACGCTGCCAGTACACCAAGTACACAACTGTACTCCAAGTAGATCTCCTGCTCTCTGCTGCTACCTGAAAATCACTAGACCTTACTCACCATTGTAGATCTCAAAAAGAAGCCATGCACACCTACTGAACAAGATCATACAAACACAAAGAACCCTTATGATTCTCCAAACCAGCACCCACACTTGGTACTGTGGCACTAGGAGGAACACACCATTGCTCTCCTCTCTCTGAAGGAGCTTATTTTGCTCTCTTACTCTCTAGCACTAGTTTACAATACAGCCCATGAGTCTATTATATAGATCTCATGCTTACAATAATTAGACTATCTTAGTTACAATAATTAGACACGTAACTCAAGACTATAATTAGTCTTTACATGCAAACACTCAGTTCAACTAACTAACTATTCATGCAACGAATAGTTCTGGAACACACAGGCAACTGACGTCGGTCCCTATCTACCTGGAGGTGACCAACATCAGCCGACCTCCTACCGATGCTGGTTGTCTTATGCTCACACCTGCCAATGTCAATTTCATTCTGCACTACAATTTACCAACGCCGGTCTCCTTGGAACTCAGCAACCTCCTCCATGTTTGCAACAGTTGAAGCTTTTAGCTCTACACCCTAACAATCTCCCACTTGGAGATAAATAGCTGCAACTATACCTATACCTATACACTCCATCTAATTTGTTTCTTAGCTTGTATCCCTCTTCAAGCTTTATCTTGAAGACCACCCACCACACACCCTATGATGCCTTTCTTGTCATCCAAGTAACCTACCACATCCGAACCTACAAATCCATGTAGTGAAGACCTTGACCCTGCATAACATGTTAACCTATTGCTAGTCCCTCTCAAATCCCTGAGAATCCACCTTCCCTGAATTGATTCCAAACTCTCTGACAACTCCCACTACTTGGGAAAACTCAAGTCTACACTAGACCTCATGTGATTTCAAACACTACTCTAAGCAAAGCTTGAACTGTCTAGCCCTTGGTGTGCTTTCCAATTCTACATATTGAACCCCACCAACACCATCTTCACATCAGCTCCCACTGGAGACCAAATCTCCACGTCTCTTATGCCAAAGAATTTTGCTACTCCAAATTCCTCATGACATGCTACTAAACTATCCTTACCTTTAGCTCAGCAAATCCATGTATGTCTGAACTTGTAACTAGTATACCATCCACATACAGAAACTGGATAATGTTGCGACTCATCATCCACCTGGTAAGACAAACACAATAGTTACAATGACCTTGACCAAAGCCATGCTTTGTCATACACCTATCAAAACCTGTACCACTATCCTGTAGCTACCTCAAGACCATATACCTTGGCCTTCCGTCTCACGTATCCATCCACTCTCTTCTTTATCATGGGAATCCATCCATTTTTTAGTTCTTTCTTCCAGTTGACAACTCCACCAACAAAACCCTATTTGGTTCTTCTCCAAGGACTCACACTCCTCATCCATGCCAAGCTCCCACTATTTTTGGATTCTACCTGCATTGCCTCTTCACATCTTCCTGGTTCTCGACCATCAGTAAGCAATATAAAGAAGGTGAACAATGAATATGAGGTTCACTTACCCTTTCTGAGCTCCATATGGGCATTTGAGACTTGTTGACAGATTGTTGTCCACCCACCATCTGTTTCAGTGACTAATCTCGGCCATCTCCCAATCTGCTCTCGACCAATGTTGGTTTCCTGCGACTGACCCTGTCTACTGACATCGGTCCCCTAACTGACGCTAGTGTACCTATTGTCGATGTCGGTCAATGTATGACTGACATCAATTCCTGCTGTTTGACACCAACAACTCTACTAATCTTCACATGACCGACATCGGTGCCTATTTATTCGATGTTAGTTCCTCCTGACTGATGCCAGTATCTGTGTTTGCCTGTGAGTGATGACTTTTTACCTGCAAGCTCCTTTTGGGTCAAAAACCTATTCAAATAGACACAAACCTTCTCAGAATAATTCAATCCCCTCATTGATCTCTATCTGTCATCTCCTCCATGAACACCAAGTCTTTCCAGTTCTTAAGTTTATCAAAGATATTTGTCTTCCGCTTAAGAACATGCATTCCCCTCCTACATATGTAACCAAGCCTACAAAGCCACATCTCTATAACAAAAGGTGAATCAGTAATATAAGTAGATAGATAAAGGATACCTACTTTCTTACCACCATCTAATTCAAGTGCATCTACTGTGAGATTTACTGTGCATCTCCCATCACCCAACTTTCCTAAAGAAATTAGACTCATCTCCAAGACTAGGCCCTGCATGACCTCATTCAACACCCGTGTGTTATCTGTCTACAATTTCAACTTCACTTCCCCTTTGCCAACCATTTAAAAAGGCTCACCAGCTCCTAAATAAATCTCTCCAAAGTCTCCAAAGACATACCCATGAAAATATGCTCTATTTCAGGCTGCATGGAAAGAGGTAAAAGAATCTATAAACCAAGATTCTACTTTATCCAGAGCAACCTGTGCAACAACCCCTGCAACATCTACTTCTACACACTGATCTTCTACCGACTAACAATCTTCTTTTCCCTACTCTTTCTTTCCATCAATCAGACCATTCATGCTATTTAGTTTCTCCATTCATAGCTTACTTTCTTCTACCATTGCTATACTCCCACTCAATCTGAAACCCCTGAGAGTGACCTGTAATCAACAAACACTAACCAGATCTGAACCACCTGTTAGTCAACCCAACCAAAAGATCTGATACCAACTGTCAGGATCTTGCTCCACCAATTAGAGCATATATATGATTACCTCTTGTATTAGCAACTAAACACAGAATTATACCAGAATGAATAAGTAACTAGAAATATGAAACAACACAGGATATGAGAGACAATACACAATTGTATTAATAATCATTTAGAAGAAAATACAATAAAGAAGATGCCACTTCTTCTTCCACCTCAAAGGCTTGCCACACCTCAAGACCTTCTTCCCTCTCTCTCTCGGTCCCAACAATCAACTCAAATATAGAATTGATGTTCACCTCTCCAACCAGTCAGTAACAACACTTCCAGTACACCAAGTACACAACCGTACTCCAAGTAGATCTCCTGCTCTCTGCTGCTACCTGCAAATAACTAGACCTTACTCACCATTATAGATCTCAAAAAGAAGCCATGCACACCTGTTGACCAAGATCATACAAACACGAAGAACCCTTCTGATTCTCCAAACCAACACCCACACTTGGTACTATGGCACTAGGAGGAACACACCATTACTCTCCTCTCTTTGAAGGAGCTTATTTTGCTCTCTTACTCTCTAGCACTAGTTTACAATACAGCCCATGAGTCTATTATATAGATCTCATGCTTACAATAATTAGACTATCTTAATTACAATAATTAGACACGCAACTCAAGACTATAATTAGCCTTTACATGCAAACACTCAATTCAACTAACTGTTCATGTAATGAACAGTTCTGGAACACACAGGCGACCGACGTCGGTCCCTGTCTGCCTGGAGGTGACCAACATCGGCCGACCTCCTGTCGATGCCAGTTGTCTTTAGCTCACACCTGCTGATGTTAGTTTCATTCTGCACTACAATTTGCCGATGCCGATCTCCCTAAAACTCAGCAACCTCCTCCATGTTTGCAACAGTTGAAGCTTTTAGCTCCACACCCTAACACCCTGTGCCTTTATTGATATTTTCTATATCACTACAAAAGTAGTCTATGTTATGAGCCTCTATTTCTATTGTTTCCATCTTTTACATTGATCATGCATTTGTTTGATCTTAAATGTAATTGAATCTTACATATAGTCTCATTGTGCTCAGGATTAAGGTTGAATTACACTCAAGCGCATTGCCATAGTTATATTTTCTTTCTTGTATTTGTGTTTTTACTAAAATTCCTATCCCTTTTCCTAGTATACACTTGATATAAAGAAGAGACCAGCTTCTTAAAAATCTAGATGTTGTTTCAAGTTACAAGTCCCACATCTTGAAACTTCCCATTGTTGGTGTATAAACAAGCACAATTTTAAACATCAACAATTTTTGGCATGCCCGGTGGGACAAATCTTGAAGTTTATTTCGAGATCGTATGAACCAGAGAGCTATGAAGAGTCAGAGCTGTGGACAAATAACCAAATCACAATTAGCTATAAATCTAGGTATTCTTTTGCCACCTTTGGTAACTAGTCCAAGAAGAAGATTTAACCAGTTTATACCAATACCAAGAACAAATATGGGATCCCCTATACCCCCAAGAAATTATGCAAGTTAGAACAGTTTTAGTCCTTTGATTCTTCCAATACTACCAGCCACTTGGGATCCTATCCTAGTGAATGCCCTAAAAGCTCTGCCCAAATTTAGTGGGCAAGACTTTAAAACACCTAAAGAACATATGTAGGATGTATCAGATGTATGTGTTATACATGTTGTCATGTAGCAAAATGTGGCCATAAGATTATTAGTAGCTTCTTTTAAAGGGAAAGCTTTAGAATGGTACCAGTCCCTGACCCCAAATACCATCTCTACATGGGATCAGCTTAGAGATCTTTTCTTTGAAAGATTTGAAGAGAAGGGTGATAAGTCTTCTTTGTTACAGTAATTGATTACCATCCAAAGGGCACCATAAGAAGCAATTACTAACTTTAATTCTAGATTTCAAAAGACTTGGGAAAGAATCCCTGGTATAGCTAGACCATTACCATGTATGGCCATAGTGTTTTATCTTAAGGCTTTGAATTCAGATATATCTGTTATGATTCAGTCACTTGGAGGACACACTTTGCCAGAGGCTTATGACTATGCGGTCAGAGCTAAGAATAATTTAATAGATGTTGGAAAGTTACCCTTAAGGCCTCCCATGCCCATGTTCCCAGAAATTTCCTTATCATTACCTCAATAAGCCCCTAGATCTATAACCCCACCTATGTCTATGTACACATATCCTCAACCACATGCTAAATAAATTATTCCCACTCAGTCATCTGAGCTTGATGATATCAAGAATATCTTGAGGACATTTTTTAATGAGTTGATTAATATAAAAAGATAGCAAAATACTTTCCCTATGCCTCCATATCAAGGCTATCAAGGAAATATATTTTCATCTTAGCCAAACCAATATTAGGGTCCTCCGAGGCAAAATAACACTCAGCCAAAAAACCAATTAGTTATAGTCCCCACACCCTCACAGACTATTCCTCCCAATTCAAATAGGGAGATTGTTCTAGGGCAAAATAACTATGTAGATAACACTAATGCCTAGTGGTTTCCTTGAAATAATGCTCATATGCCTAGAGATTGTCCCATGGGTAATATACAACAAAAGGTGGTAGAGCAAAGAAGAATGGATGGTCAGTTTGTAAGTTTTAATGACAATCAAGCCTACCAGTCTTCTGGTATGCAAAATTCAGTCTTAATAGCTTAGATGCAAGGGATGTCTTTGCAACAAGAGGAAGAAATAGCCCTAGAACATGCTTTGTTCTCATGGGTTGAAGATGAAGAATTATTTTTCTTGAATGAAGCTTCCACTTCCAAGAAATTAGTGGTGCAATTTGATTATTACACTAGATCAAAGAGAAGGATGGTGGAACATCATGAAGTTGTAAATAGTCAAGTCATGGAGAATCCTCCATTTTAAGGACAAAGAAACATAGCTGTTAGATAGGAAATGCCTCACCTGGTGTAGAATCAAGTGATTACTGCACAAATTCAATAAAAAACAAGATATCCTTATTTTTAAAGAACTCGGACTCTAGGACCAATAAATGTGGTGGATCAATTGAAGAAAACTCCAACACAAGTATCAATATGGGATATATTGGCTATTCTTGAATAGAAGACAATACTACAAGAAGCTCTAAAAGGCCAAGCAGTGCCCAAAGGTACTGTTATCAAAGAAGGACCTGCTGAAAAAGAAAATCTCAAAGACACAGTTCATCTATAGATAACAACCCTAGTGAATAATGTAGCAAAGGTAAGCAAATCCAAACCGGATCCCTTCTATTTAACTTTGATAATGGATAAGAAACTATTGCATAATGCAATGATTGATTCAGGGGCTAGTACTATGATTATGTCTAAGCAAATAGCTGATGCTATAAAGATAACATATGAGCCACTCACTAAAGGAGTCATGCAGCTAGATGGTAAAGCAGTACAAACAATAAGGAGAATTAAAAAACTCCCATTACAATTATATACTTGTCCCAATATAATTGTAAATCAAGATGTAGTGGTCATAGATATACCTCATGTTTTTGGCTTATGTTTATCGAGAGAATTTATAGCCAAGATAGGAGGATATATGTCCCTTGATTGGTCTCACCTCATCCTAAGAACCAAGTATGGTTCAAAGATGAAGATATTATCTGAGCCATTATATAAGGATCACATCACCAATTAACCAACTGCAAAGTTAGAGGTAGCTCATGCTATGATGAATAAAGAAGAAAGGGTTTTTTGTTGAGGAGCTAGGTGAATGGACTAGACATAATCAAGAAGAGGAAAATGATCATTTATTAGCTATGATGTAAAGTGACCCATATAGAAATTACGACTCTATTGGTCTAGGCATTTACGTTATACTTGATGAAGATCATAAAATCCCAAATGTTTTAGAGGAAGAAAAGTCAAAAGATACCTCTTCTATTAATCCTCAGGTCTCTCAACATGAATTCTAGATTCTAAGTGAGAAGTCACAAGCGTATGCCTTAATCTCTGATGAAGAAGAAATAATTTTTGACTTTCTTCTTACTTTGCAAGATGATGTGGAGGAGCATGGACATTTCCTTGATCATGATTTGAATGATTTGTTTGAAATCATTGGATCAGGTTATACTATTTTTTAGGAAAGCTGTGAGTTGGTTGTAGAAGAACAAGATAGCATTGAGACTAAATTACATATGCAAAATTATTGCAAACTTTCAGAATTATCCTTTCAAGAGGTTGGTAATTTTGAAGTCATTAAAGAGGATGATCATGCAATAGAACCTGAGTTTGAGGCAGATGGAGTTAAGTCAATAAATGATATATGTCAAAGGGCTTCTATTGATGAGCAAATAGTCATGAATTTCTTGATAAGACATACCAATATCAAGAGTTGGCATAGACGAGCTTCCAAGAACAAGAAGAGTCTATATATGTTGGAAGCAGGTTTGACTTAGACTCACCCAAATGTAGGCCAGACACCATGGCATACAAAGAAAGCAAGTCATCAGAGTTATATCCAATTCAAACACTTGTGTGGCAATATAAGCTGGCTTGTCATGAAGGAGGCTTTAGAAATTCTTATTTTGACCCAGGAGGGAGATAAAGATACTTGGTTAATGTAGTTAGATAGTTTCCCCTTTCTGTATTTCTTTGTTTTCCCATTTTTGTTTTCCCACTTTTCTTTTAAATAAGTTTTCTTTGAACACGTAGTTGGCAGCTCAGAATTTTTCAAAATTTTCAAAATTCTCCAATACATTTAATGTCTCCCAAATCTTTAGAAATCCCCAAGGTACCTTGCACTACCACTTGCATAATGTGTCTATCTCACTATTCCATACGTATTCAGTAGGATTTGCTAATGTTTATCTAAGTTTAATGCCATTTTGAGACTTGATAGGTCAATAAATACCTCTTAGCAAGAGTTAAAACTTACAAATTCTCAAACATTCCTACATCTACAAGAAAATATCCTACTACTTGCATTTTTTAGTGCTTAGTAAACTTGCTTCAATGAAAGTGTTTCTATTTTTCAAAAGTTCATACCAATTATCATAGAAAAGATACAAAAGATGGAGGGAGCACAGTCTTCACAACAAGAAGCTGGGATGTATGAATCCCTTAACAAGTTTCTTATGAGCAAGTCATATGCTTCAACTCCCACACAACCATTTAAGACCTATCCATGGACTAGAATCCCTAAGGTTGGTCAAGCAAGTGACCCAGTAAAAATAAAAGATTATGCAGATGGAGTCATGGACCCAATGCTTCAAGGAGCTAGTAGCAAAACTCTTAGAGAAGGGGCACATCAAAGGTGTCTACAGAGGGCCAGAGTAGGGAAATATGAGACATTTTCCATGAGGATATGGACTTCACAACTGGCACAATTCCTTGTCCCAACTATGCATCCATGCCTTGACTTGGTCAAATTATGCGTAGATTTGTTCCATGCACCCTCATGCACCATTCAATAGGGTCCATTTATATTAAAAATCACACCATAGGCTATTAGGGATATGTTATCCCTGTATCATGATAGTACAGCTATGTTTCCCACTATTTCTAAAATGCAAAGAATGTGGGCAAACATCAATACTTAGTCGAGGTTCTTGAGATCCAAATTACAAATGGGTGATGATGACACTATGGTGCCTACACTCCCTACAGTAAGAGCCCAGTTTGCATAATCTAGCCAAGACGCACTGCCTATGATGGCTTTCATCTTTGGCATGAAATATGATATGGTAGTTTATGCAGAAAAAATGGCTATCCTCTTCAGGTTGAAGACCATTGACAAAACTCAGGAGTATAGGCTTGACTTTTTTGAACAAATTGCTTTCTCAATGGTGGAACAACTGGCCCAATTTAAATCAAAAGGAGCTTTTAGGTACTCTTCTTATTTGTTTCACCTCATGCTATTTCATAACTCCAACCTCTTTGCCCAACATATGTATCTTGATATGTATGACCCAAGTTTTGATCTCTAAAGGGCCATTCCTGTGTCTGCATGAAAACATATTTTATCAAAGACTAGTGACCCATATGAATTCTGGGAATTATTTATTACCCCTTCTTTTTGTCACCTTAGCCCCGAACTAGTTATGAATAGATTATTCCCAAGTGTTTCAAACTTTCTGGCCAGTTGCCCAATTCCTTGTGATTTCTATTTTGGATCCCACCATACAATTATAAGAGTCCATGGTTTTTGTGGGGAACACATATTTCTACCTAAGATTTTGACTCTTAAGTTAGCATTCTTAGAGGTCACTAGGTAGTTATCTATAGTTGACAATGAATATGGCTCTAGGAAGAGGAAAAGAAAAATGTATGACCTCCCATGGATGACAACCAACATGGTTTTGGAAATCAGAGACGCTGAAGTTGTGTTGCTCAAAAAGCTAGCCTTTTTGGGTTTCTTTCTAATAGAATAAAAATGGGTTTATGACCCAAATGGTTTCATATATTCCTAGATAAGTACTAACAGGGTTGCAACCATAATTTCACATGAGGGCCACCCTTTTTGGGAAACTAGGAAAAATCCTAGAGAAGATGCTCCTTGATTTTATGTTGAGTTAACAGACTTACCCCTTCCACAAAATATACCCTGGGAAACATTCTATGTTAAGTAGAGGGATTATGATCCTAAAGTTAGAATGACTTCTGGCTTAAGAAGGAAATTAAAGAATAAAGATTGGGATGCTGAGAAAATAGAAGCCTATTGGAAAAATAGGCAGGAAATTTGTCAAACAACCCATTCTTTCAGGAACATAGACACAGATGAGAGATGGTAAGAACTATGGGATGAGTGCTATCTCTCCCCTGTATCTAGCCCAGAGACAATTAATTTTCTGACACCGAGTGTAGAGCAGGAAGCTAGGGCTGGGTCAAGCCAAGAGTCACAACTCTTAGAGCAAATTGTAGCTATAGTAACTATATCAATTTGGCCTCAATCTCTCAGCATTATGGAAAAGAAAAAGAGTGTGGTATCTTCACCACCAAAAGCTTCCCAATTATCAGTAATTATTGAAGTTCCCAGTTCTCCACAAGCATCACTGATGGCAGTAGTAGATGTGGAAGGAAAAAGAACACAGCCAAAAGAAGAGACACCCAAGAAGCAAAAGAGGGTGTAGTTTCAGTTTGATTCAAAAGAGGAGACAGACACCCCATAGTGCCAATTATAGAGTACTATAATTTCTCCTCAGGTAAGTATTATTCCTCCTTCTCCTTCTCAGTCTATTTCTTCTCCTATTAGCATGATGATTTCATCTAGCTAGATGACATCCCCTTCCACTTCTGTCATTTCTATTTCTCAATTCACCTCATCTGTGCCACCTTAGGCTTTAACATTACCTCATTTCTCCCCCTCTATTCCCAAGAAACATCCCCCTCAAATTTCCCATAGCCAATAATTGGCTATTCAATATGGTTTACCACAGGGACATCCTTTTGTGGGTGGGCACATTGCCTTTCCTTCTACCTTCTAGACCTAAGCGGATGCTATTAGGAAGGTAAGGGAAGTCCAAAGAGAGAAAAAGAAGATCAATGAAAATAAAGCATTGGCTACACCCCATCTACGATCATAATTTGACCCCATTTAGCAACAATTGATGGTGACTCATTTGTCACCAAATGTAATCAAGCCAACTAAGCAGATGTAGCTGGAAGACTACACAATGAATGCAGTGGCCATAGACATGTCTCTATTCAGGCCATAGGACAAAATTGAGCTGCTAACCGAATCCACTTCTATAGTTGTTGAAGACTACTTGAAGACATCAAGGAGGCTACAAAAGTTGGAGGTTGATTTAGCCAAGGAAAAGTCAAACTATAATAGTTTGACCATAGAAATCAATAAAAATGACAATGAAATAGAGAATCTAAATAAACAATTGCAAGATACTATTTCTCTGCTGACTCTCTGAGCAGTCCAGGCCCAAAATGATTCTTTAAAAGTAGGGCTAATGCAGGTAAAAGATGTGGTGATGACCTTAAGGCATGAAAAGGCATCATTACAAGAAAAATGTGAGGAACACCTATTGTAGGTTACTCAATTACAATAGAAGCTGCTAGCTAAACAAAATCATACCATGTATATACAAGCCCAATTTCAAGCAAAACAATATAGAGTAGCACAATTGACACTAGAGCTGGCCAATAAGCCAAGGGATGTCAGAGTGTTAAGTCTGGTGAAGGAGCTATATGAATCCATGTGGAAGAGAATCTCTTCAGAGATTATTCATCTCAAGCCTTCTCTCATTTTCCTTCTAAATGCATATAAATTGTGTGAAAAGGTGGAGAATTCAGTTACAAACACTCTGGTTACATTTTCTGGGAGAGTAATGGACTCTGAAATGTTGCTGCAAAAGCTTTATGATGAAACAGATGTAATTTGTCAGTAGTAGGAATCAATGATAGAATGGTCACTGCTAAGTGAGTAAATGAGTTTCTTAGTTGCAATTCTACATCCATCAGTTGTAGAGAGCTCCTAGATGTCATGAAAGAAGGAATCAGTCAAATGAAACAGCACATTGAAGATCTAGTGTAATTAGGTCTTCCTTCTCTATTTATTGATGACAACATCATGCTGATGGTAAATGAAATTGAACCTTTGCTATTGGCCAAATAGAATGATTAGATATTTTTCCAAGATCTAAGGGATGATTCATCAATCCCTGAAGTAGAAGTTGTCTTGGTTCTTATTTCCCAGCTCGAATTCAAATTGAAGGCTATGGTTTAAATTTTACAAAAAAATTCAGACAAGGATATTATTAACCTTGATTTAGCCTTCAATTAATTACAAAATAAGCAAGGGTTATCTGATGATGAGTGGTCCACCTACCAAACAACATTACTAAAGCTGTAATTTTGAAATTTTGATGATATGGGAGTTGTGATTTTCTTTTTGAGTAGGCTCAAAAGTCCTTGGGGTCACCAATAACTATAGAGTAAAAAATACTCTATATTTAATTCTATTTTTTAGTTGTGCACTGCAAAAAAAATTTCCCACATACTTTGGTCTGAAATAGTGAAGTTTTGAAATAGAGCATGGGCTCTATTTTCCTTTTGATTCATTTTTGACTAAGTGTCGAAATCAAGCAGAAACTGCCAAGTGTCATCATCTGAGGCACTTTTCATAATTTCAATAAGGCCACAAAATGTGCCACATGTCCCATAGCAACTTAGTAGAACATAAAAAGTGTTGACATCCACATTTCATATCGACACCCATGTTTCATCTCTTTTCAGCAAAAGGTTTCAATAAGCTAAGTATCAGGATCAAGCAAAAAGTGCCAAATGGCAATCGTGAAAGGTTTCAATTTGATTTTCTAAAAGTGATGGAAGATGCCATGTATCTTAGCTGAAGAGAGTGGAAGCCACCACATGTCGAGATCTAAATTATCTTCATTTTGCTTCACCAATATAGCAAAGACTGTGGTGGGTCTCAAGTTTTTTTTTTGAAGCAATCGAAAGCTGCCAGGTGTCACTGTCTATGTAAATATGAAATGAGACCCAATTGTTTCTATGATATAAATAGATTAAAGTGAAGATCACCATGTATCACCTTATGCGTGTTTCTAAAAAGGTAGCTAAAAGAAGTGGAGACCACCACATAACCCCAATTAAGTAAAGCGGAGATCGCCATGTGTCTTTTGTTGAGGGAAGTGGAAATTGCCACCTGTCCCTATCCTCCTTTTCAAGTTGCTCAGGCAAGAAAGGTTTTGGGTCTTATTTTCTTTTAAGTTGTTAAAGTTTCAAGGAAGTGGATTGCGACATGTGTCAAAGGTGGAACACTCATAAGTAAAGACACAAAAGGAGTATAAATTACATGAAAAGTGCCACGTGTCTTTAGTAAGTGTTGTAGAACACACCAAGTGTCATCCTCCAGTGTCTCCTAAAATAATAAGAAGGTTTTCAAGAAATTGACTAAGTGTCCTCTTCTATTTAAGAGAAGGGAGCGTCCTGTGATCTATTTCAACCAATGAACTGTTAGAAGACAAAGCATTTTACAATCTAAGAAATGTCTTCTGTTAGACACTTCTAGTTCGGTTAGATTTTAGTTGGGCCATTAGATTGGGAACAAGCAGACAATCTGGAGTGAATCCAAGGCTATAAATAAGGGTGAAAAGATCACCAGAATTATTATCATCATTAGATACTAGAGAGAATTTTCTGAGAGAATTATTGTCAAGAGTTTAGACTTTTTAGAGTTGTGACTAGGAATATCATTTGCCTTTGTTCTATTTTCTTAAGTTGGAAAGTTTATGTAACTGTGCATGTTTTTGTGCCTCTTATGTGACTAGAGAATCAATAAGAAGATTGAATCATGTGCCTTTGTTGATACTTTCTATGTCATTGCAAAAGTATTCTAGGCTATGTTGTCAAGAGTTTTAGACTTTCTAGAGCTGTGATTAGAAATGTCATTTGCCTTTGTTCCATTTTCTTGAGTTGGAAAGTTTATATAACTATGTGTGTTTTTGTGCCTCTTATGTGATTGGAGAATTCAAATAATAATATTGAGCCATGTGCCTTTGTTGATATTTTTTGTATCACTACAAAATTAGTCTATGTTATGAGCCTCTATTTCTATTATTTCCATCTTTTACATTGATCATACACTTGTTTGCTATTAAATGTAATTGAATATTACATATAGTCTCACTGTGCTCAGGATTAAGGTCGAATTACACTCATGTGCATTACCATAGTTATATTTTCTTTCTTGCATTTGTGTTTCTGTTAAAATTCCTATCCCTTTTCCTAGTATACACTTGATATAAATAAGAGACTAACTTCTTAAAAATTTGGAGGTTGTTTCAAGTCGCAAGTCCCACATCTTGAAACTTCCCATTGTTGGTGTTAGAAACAAGAACAATTTTAAACATCAACAAATAATTGATTGGCTTAATTTTGATTTGTTTTTATTACCATTCATGCCATTTTCATCCCTTCCATTTTATTACTTTATTTTTCATACTTCCCAATGTGATATTTAGTATGATTTTATTTTTTTTATTCTAGTGCCAAAATATTTCAAATTGGTTTAAAAACAAACACCCCTTTTACCATCTTGTTTTCCATTCTCTTGGTTCTTTATACTTAGTCATTTTTCATGTTATTACACATTTCCCAGCATGAATTAGTGTGTAGTACATTTTTGATTGATTATATTTTTCCAAGTCTTTTTTCCTATTTATTTTTAAAACCATGCATGTGTTATCCATAATTCTAGAAAAGAAACAAAATCACATATATTTCTTATCACATAAACAAAAAATCTAAATACATGTGCCAAAAATAAATATATACAAAGCATCCACTACCTCAACCATAATGAACAAACACAACCATCATAAAGACAACATACACAGCCAACACAAATATGCCAAAATGATATATATATATATATATATATATATATATATATATATATATATATATATATATATATATATCAAGAGTTTGATACAACATATACAATCACATACAAAGCCTCAAAACTAGGGCTGAGCTCCATCATGTTTGTATCATGGCCTAGCCATGTTGTCTACTAGAGGCCTTGGTCTAACTCCTTTGAATAGTACATTATAATGAGGTAGTATGAGATCTCAATCCCTCTACCTATCCCTATAGATGTGTTATCTACACCTATGCCTGTACCAACTTGGTTTGGGTCAATGCATGTGCCTACATTAGCTGGGTCTACATCATCATATATGCCTACAAAATCTATGTCACTATATCTCAATATGTATCTCTCTCATTAGTTAGGGTCTACCAAGCCTGCCTCTCCCTTACACCCATCTCTATTTGTGGATATACCCTCTCTTTCTACATCTGTATCTACCTTCTAGCCTCTCCTACTAGTCTACACCAACTCACCTGAGCTAGGGTAAATGGTACACTTGGATCTACTAGTGTCATAAGGTTGTAAAGCTATAGAGTCTCATCTAGGACATCATGGAGTGCTCCCCTAAGTAGGAACCCCCATATCTCTTCCTCATCCTCAGGTATGCTTGTAACATCACACTAGATGGATATTAGATCACATCATATCTCACAATATCTATCTATCTACCAAATAAAAACTTAAATAATAAATTAATCATACTTTTTATTACCTATCTATGTCTCAGCTCCTATGGTCTCACCATTCATGCAATTTCCTAGTATAGCCTCACCATCTACATGGCCTCCTAGTACCTCCTTAGCTCAAACCTAGCTATCATGGCTTACAATTATCTCAACCTCCATTTGAGTGGTCTCTCTATCCTCTCCTTTTTCTACTCTATTGACTCACTAAGGATGATCATGGTCTACACTCTCTCCTCCTACCTCAATCATTGTCATGTCCTTGGTGGCTATAGATCATCTCTCTATGGAGATGGTGGTGGTACATCTAGTATCTCCACCCCTACCTCAACCTCCTCTTGCTATTCCCCTCATTGTACCCAACCAATCTATGGTCACTCTCGATGTGACCTCAATATCAGTCTCACTATCTATGGTTTAAGTCCCTTCTTCCCTTATGACTCTCTCACATGTTGAGTCCACTACTTGGGCATGATTATTAATGGCATTAGATGATGTAGACCCATCTACCCTAAAAACCATGCCATCATATATGAATCTCTCCATCATTTATAGTGTACTATCACCTCTCTCCTCTCTATCACTAGTCTAACTATGTGCCAACTCTCTTGAGTAGTCAGTAGTTGCTCATATGATCACCATACTATGTCATTACATCTCACCATTTATAGAATTAGCATGTGGGTAATTACTCATGCTACTTATTCTTCCCTCTATCTCCTCACCTGAGG
Source organism: Torreya grandis (assembly GCA_037957365.1). Taxonomy (NCBI): domain Eukaryota; kingdom Viridiplantae; phylum Streptophyta; class Pinopsida; order Cupressales; family Taxaceae; genus Torreya; species Torreya grandis. The sequence continues at coordinate 291,193 of JARHVA010001701.1, read as the reverse complement.
TGACCTATTATTGACTGTATAGGGCAACTTAGTTGGTTGACACATAGGAAATCTCTCTATATCAATGATATCAATAGTATGATTAGTCCCATGGTCTTATGTACTTTAACCCACATCTCAAATAAATCATGAATAAGTTAGACCTAAATGATATATCCCATGTCGTATGAACTCCCTCCTCCAACATCTCACCATACTATGTCATTACATCTCACCATTTATAGAATTATCATGTGGGTAATTACTCATGCTACCTATTCTTCCCTCTATCTCCTCACCTAAGGTGACCTAGTATTGACTGTATAGGGAAACTTAGTTGGTTGATACATAAGAAATCTCTCTATATCAATGATATCAATAGTATGATTAGTCCCATGGTCTTATGTACTTTAACCCACATCTCAAATAAATCATGAATAAGTTAGACCTAAATGATAGATCCCAGATCGTATGAACTCCCTCCTCCAACATCATTCTACTCAAGGTTATAACATATAGTAGTACCCTACCATATGACTTGTGATAGAGTACTCACTATGTCATAAGGCCTATCATTGACTTTTAAAGATCCATAATCTATAATATATACACATCATCCATACTCACTCTCCACCCTATAAATATTGTCTTTGAGCCTATAGCCCACATGGCTAAATCTCTCCTCTCCTATATGTTGTATAGTATCCCTATGGTCATTGGTGTTCCTATTATGGGCAGTCTGAGGATGGCATGGATATCCCCTAGTGTGATATCCACCTCTATCACATCCCCATCCACCTCCCATCCGAAGGTGTTGGTCAGTCATTCCCAATAACCAAGAAATATGACCAACACATCCACACTTAAGGGGTTCCTACACATATCTGTTATACCTCCTAGACCTATGGCTACCAGTCTAGCTCTATCTCCATCTACCAACCATGACACATCTATCAATCTCTAGAACCATTATCATATCTATAATCAAGAAATAACAAAATATGTATTATTTCCTCCATGTCATGTATAATCATAATAAATTCTTTATACATTCTATTTTTAATTAAAAAATAAGCATAATTTATTTGTTTTTATCCATCTTATTCTATTTTGGTCCCTTTTGCCCTTCTTTGGTCATTTTGGGCCATTCTAGTCCACTTTTGGCTTTCTTCATTCTTTTTGTGCTTATTTTATCTCCCTAGTCAACCTCATTTGACCAAAAATTTCCTTATTTTTGTCTTATTTTATCCTAAAACTCTTAATTTTCCTCTTATCTTCTTCTCCCTATTATTTAGGTTCCATTTTGGCCCTTACAAACTAACTAGACACTTCTTCACTTAGTTTAAGTATATATTAGGTCGACCTACACCTACTAGGTCAACCATATAGATTTTCAACCTGATTCAACCTACTAGGTCAACCTAGTCAACCTAGTAGGTTCAGTGTGCCAACCTAGTGTATTTTGCTAAAAATTTGTCTTTTATTTGCTTTCTTCCCATTTCCTTTCTTCATATCTACTACCCTTAGAACCTAATTTTATTCATTTTTTATATTTATAAATGCTTAAAATAAAAATTTACTCAAAATTCACTTAAATCAATGCAAATTTCAAAACTAGATTGAAATTGTTGGTTGAATACCTATAGTGCACCTGCTCTCTCTCTTAGGGATCTCTTTTGCCTAGAATGTTACTCCCTCATCATCATATATTTTTATCTCTAGATCTCTTTTTTTCCTTTCTTACAAATCAAAATAAAAAAATGATTTCTCTTTTTCCTATTTAAAACCACTTTTTCAAAATTCAAAATTCTCAAATATTTTTCTTCAGATTCCTTGTTTTGTTCATATCTTTGTTTCTGCTCATCCATTTTACAAACCATAAAATGTATTAGATTCATGGTGACATATAGATTATTTTCCACTATCATATGCCTATCTTCCAAAAAAATTGATTTTTGGCTATTTTTTGCACTAACTTCTATAGGTTCACCTAGTGTGCTTTACATTAGATGCCTTCACTTTTTTATAGTCTTCTTCTTTATCTACAGTACTAAAGTACATTACAAGTATGTATTTTTTGATTCATTCCTTTCATTTATCTTATTTACTTCCTACTATACCACACTTAACATCAACATGGTGTTTTATCATGTTTTATCTCTAAAGCACCATCCTATGTTGTACTTATGTGACACATGATGAGCTTCAATTGGGGCATATGTATACACATAATATTTTCAAACTTTTACTAATTACTGACACTTCATATCTTATAGGAACCTATCAAGTCTAAATCTCTTTGAGTGCATGCCTTAAGGGGTGCACCAATAAATGGGTGGGTAGACCATCGATGCTTTTTAATATTTTTGTTCCTTTTGCCACATGCTATCTACACACTAGCTCCCTAAAACCATGAACCCTAAGCTTGTTCTTATCTTTCCTATCCATAATAGTCATTATCATGATTTATTCCTTTATTTCTTACCTTATTACCCTTCTTACCTTTTTAGTACACTAGGTTAACCTAGTCGACCTAGTGTATTCTGGGGACACTTTAGCTATTTTGACTTGTGTGCATCCTGACTAACTTGGCACAGGCTTTAGGTATTACCCAAAAAATTTACTAGGTTTAATCGGTCAACCTAGTACAACTGACATGTCTAAATAGTTTTTAATCAAGTTACTACTCTATATACAAGTTTATTTACACCATTTCATAAGAGTCAAAAGAGAGCAAAGAATTAAGTGGAGAAGTGCAAATAAACATCTATTTATTGACCATTCTACTTGAGGATTAAATATTTAGGGTTCAATACTTTTTTTGGATCTCTAATCTTATCTTATGGATAATTCCTTTAGATGCTTAGGTAGGTCATCTATCCTAAAGCTAATTTATCTTGGATATCCTTAAAAGCCACAATAATCTCTTACGAATCACCTTGGTAAAGGGAGAGATTGAGACTTGACAGGTTCATCTTCAAAGGTAAGTATTCTTAACTTTATTTCTCATTTTTAATATTAGATAGATAATGCAGTATGTATTCTTATCTTCCATGTATAGGGATTTTTTATACATTGACATGATTATATGTCTCATATGCATGCTTAGTCTAGTTGTTTTTTTTTTTTAATTCTAATCCCCACTTTGTGCCAAAAAATTTGGTGTGCACTAGATTAGTTTACTTTTATTATTATTAGTATATTTTACTTTCTTGTTTATTACATAAGTGAAAATCAAATCATATGACTCTTTTAGGGTTTTTGTGTGATTGTTTTAGACTGTAGGCTTTAGAACCCTTCTTATCATGATGTGTTAAGATAATTGATATAAGTGATCCCCTAATCAGGTGTAGCAAATCTCCATATTGGTCATGCTCACACTTAACAAGTGTATACCCAATCATAACTGTAGGTGTGCTCTATCTTATCTGATCTAAGATTAATTCATTATGCATCATATAGTTTTAATTGCATACACATACATAAAACACACATCAATCATGCAAAGTAGGCCAAGGGTCTACTATTTTAACTAAATCTTGCACCCTAGAAGAGGGTATTCAATATTATTGTATATTTTGGCAAATGGGAACACTTCTAGGTATGTGGGTGTACCTATGGTGGAAGTGAGCCACTAGATTTTAAGGGCTAGATCCCTGAATATATCTTGAAGTAATTTCACCTATGATAAATATTTGTTTATGGGAGGAAAGGGATATAAGTTTCATGAAATGAACCTATTATAAAAAATTTATGCACCAATATTTCTTCCACATGACCATCGTACTTATTTCATAAAGAAACAATGCCTACAACACTAGCCTAAGAATCCTAGAATGCACTAGCATTAGTGTTTCAATATGAAGGTAAGATGCATGAAGACTATCCAAGTTAATTGAAACAATAGATTAATTTTATATACTAAGGATAATTTTACACTTAAGATATATTCATATACTTTACTACATTTTATATGATTTTCTAGGCTGAAATTACTTGCATCAAACATGGAAGGACTAAGACAAAACAAGGATAGATTGATATCACTTAGCTATTCACTATACATCTCTTTACACACTTTAGAAATATGATATATGAACTCAAAACAAATTTAATTTATTATTATAATGTAAATTACAATGTCAAAACTAGCAAGGATTCACCATACATGCTGTGGTATTTTTTAACGAGAGTCAAAATGACTAACATTTTTAAAATGTGCTAGAAGAGAGAGGAGATTGAAGATCAAGAGTCAAAAGAACAAGTGTCAAGATAAGATATAAATTAAATTTAAAATAGAGTGGATTAGGAAACACACCATGTAGGGTCTAATAGGACAAATGTCCTTCCAAGTCATGAAACTCATGCAATGCATAAAACTCTTGAACTATGACATAGGATTTCTCATTTTGTATAATAAAACTCCCTTCATCATTTGACCTCTTTTAGAAAGATCCATAGAATAACAAGGAAATTTTCATGATTTTACTAAGGAGGAGTGGTAGACACACTTCATAACTCCCTATAAACATGTTCCACCTCTCTAAAACCAAAGCATTATGGAAGACAAGAACTCATTATACATGTGGATCCCTTTCAAAGAACCATGAACACAGTCACAAAACATTGTAACTTCAAAAAATAAAGCCTATAAGTTTTAAAAATTCAAACCAAGGATCTAAAATGAGCTTTAATGGCAACATCAAATCAAAAGTATTTTCTCTAGCTTAACTTGAATCATATTTTGACATGTCTACCTATATGGCATTTCCTTGCCATGTTTTAAAAAATGATTGTTATAGATTTAGACACATGTCCTCATCTTGTGCCTTTTATAAGCTTGATAAAATGTGCTCTATTGATCTCCATATTAGTCTTATAACCTTGACCTTCAATTTTATACATTAATAATTTATTTGGGTTCTTGAGATTATGGCATTTTTCATTCTCGCATTGATCCTCATCTTGACTTCCAAGATTGTGACACTTGGAAGCCTTGTGTGCCTTCTATGGACCTTACTATTAGTTTCCATCCAGTTCATGTGCTTTCACCATTTGATATCCTCAAATTCAATTTAATATCCTTATCCTTTGACTCAATACACACCATCGATCTCATATGCATGGTTGAACATGTGTCATTGATCTTTATCTATAAATCAAATGTGTGTCATTAATCTACTTTTTTACCATAATCATGACACTTGGGAAATTTTATTTTGATCTTAGAATGTATTGATTTGTTAACCTTGATCTCATCATGGGATCTTTTTTGCATGATCAAATGCACACCATTTATCTTTGTCTTAGTCTTTAACATGGATTATCGATCAATATTTTTACACAAGAACACACACCATCGATCTTACTTGAATTTTGGAATTTATTGGGCACCCATGTGTTATTGATTTATTATTTTATTAAATGAAATTTTACCACTTGGCATCCCTACATTTAATTCTCAATTTTTGATTCAAAATGGTTATTTGCTAAGGCTTTAAGTTAACATCCCCAGGCACGTCTCATACTATTAGATCACTTTTGAAATCTTATATTTTGAGATAGAAAACACATGAAGACACCAAACTTATAGGTAAAATTCATGGTAGGTAAACTAACGTATTGGACGTTAAAAGGAAGATTAGAACACTTGGACATCTTGAAAATTGTGCCACTTTCATATATGACTTAAAGATGACTTAAATGACACAAAGACTAAAATAGACCATGACCAAGGCTAAAATGACATTATATGAAATAAAATGAATTACAAAATACCCTATGAAACCCCTATATAAGTTTTGACTATAGGGGTTGACCCATTTTGATTTATGATCAAAATGGTCAACATGCTTGGTGATTTCCCAAGGGTGGTATGCTTGGTATGCCATGACCAATTTCCTAATCCTATCCATTGGTATATGGAATCACTTGTATATAGTTTTAACACACAAATTACCTTATAAAAACATACCAAATGATATAAAATAATGAGAACAAGACACAAATCAATAAACACACATGTTCTCAATTAGAACACTTATGGAACACAACACATAAACCAAACTAACTAACACTAGCTAACCTAAAAATAACACTTCCTCTAGGATGAAAGTGTAAGTTTGAAAAATCTCTTGCCTTATGACATAAAGTATTGAATGAGGCATGTAACCTTTTAACCCTTGACATTGATGCCTCCTTTTTATTCATGGTATTTTACAACTTCATTGGCATGATGTTCAGTGAGAACCAAGTAGCTCCAACTAGGTCAGTGATGGAAATGAACTCTTGTTACATCCAAATAGCCTTAACCTTCTCATATATCTCCTCAACTATGACCTCTAATGATGGTTTAGCAAGACATACCTTCTTCATTTCCATGGTGCTCTCAATAAGATTAGGCTTCTCTCAACTGCAAGTTCTTCAAGCTCATCAAGGAGATCTACATATTATACCCAATCTTTGCCATTATCTTCCATGGAAAATCTTTTTTCTACCTTCTCAAGTGCTTGACCCTTAATGTGAAAGTTTATATATATGGAAGTACTCTCAACCTTTCTCTCCTCCATGATAGAATGTATTTGGCATTTGAAAGCATAAAACTTCCCTTCACCATATTCAACCTCAGATAGAACTCTTGACTATTCTTGAGGAACCTCAAATTTTTCCTTACCATTATTCCCCATTTTCACAACTCCTAGAATAGAAAATACACTAATTTATTTCATGACTGTATACTCTTGATCAACAAAATGACATCCATCCTTGTGTTTTGTGGAAACATCAATAACATTATTATTATTCACATTATCAATCTTGACATAATATTTAAAATATCTTGGATAAAAAGGAGACTTACCTAACTTGTAAAAATCTTTGCATATGGCATCAAACATTTGAAATAATTCATTCTCATCTACCTCATGAGTGTCATCATGCTAATTTTATTCATGCTTCAATGTATTTAAGGGTGGTTCAAAATCAAGTTGAGGTATTGGGTCATCCACTACTTCATGATAAAATACAAAATATTCTTCAAATACCTATTTATTATATTCTTGGTCACATTCCTCATGGAAATATGTAATAATATATTTAATATGTTTATCTTCATTCAAGAAGGTAGAGTTACCCTTGTGTTCACCAAGGGGAGCTCCTATGCTAACTTCTTATTCATAGTCACTCATGACATCCTCTTGATCAAATATAGCTTGAGATCTTTCCTCTTCACTTTCTTCTCTCAAGATGGGTTCCTTTTAAAGAAGGGGTGAGGTGGAAGGTTGAGGAATGGTAGGTGAAATATGAGGGATAGCATAGGGCTTGTGAGTGGACTTAGGAAAGAGGACTGCACCAGTAAGCTCATGAGGAATCTATTTTTTGGGATGACTAGAAGGAAAAACACCTACATAATCAAAAGTTATACATTTCCAATAGTTTTCTTGATACTCTTAAATAAAAACCAATTCATTTTTTATCTCTTTATCTTCCCACATACTTAATCTATTTATTGATCATTGAAGGCACTTCTTTTCCAAGTTTAGTTATCTTTTGATATAGTTATATTTTTACACCCCATTTATTTCCTTATTTTACTTCAGTTATCTCTAGCACATGCATACACTTTAATAAACACCTCTAAACCAATTCATGTGATGATCAGGGACCACATCATACTCATCATCCCATGTTATCATGTTTTCTTCATTAACTAGTAATTGTGGTATGGATGCCAACAAAGACTTGATATAAGATGGGGTTGATGGAGGATGAGGAGGGCAATGATGGAGATCAAGACTAGATTTATATTTTTATATTTTAAATTATATTAATATAATTATTTTCTCTTGATATCTTGACTTAGATTTTATGGAATCATCTGAATCCTCATGATAAGACTCATTGGAGTACTCTTGAGGTTTATAGTCATCATAGTATGAATGATAGGTCTAATATTAGGAGTGATAGGGAGGCATTTATCTATAGGTTTCTTGGAATCCTTCCTCATATGAGTGTCTAATAAAATGGTGTCTATATGAGTGGGGGGGAGGGAATGGATGACTATAGGGTTGCCATGGATCATAAGATTGATATACATTTTGCTACGACTATTGAGGAATATAATGTGGTTCATAATAAGGTTCATAGTGGGGTTCATGGTAGGAGTACTCAACATAGCTATTCATATAAACCTCATATGTCAAATGAGATTCAAAAAATGATAAAAACTTTAATTAAAGATACGTGGGTTGATTACAACTAGAATTTATCATTTAGAGTCACCATTGGTGCTAGATTACTTGTTTCCAAAAGTTGATTAGAGGAAAGACACCAACAATATTTCCACTCTCTTAGACCTTGATCACACTAGGCATGCCAAAACTATTGTCACCAAATATTTTACCCTAGAAGAGGGTGTTTAAAACTCTTATAGATTGGGGTAACATGGGAACACTTCCAAGTATGTGGGTATACCTATGGTGGAAGTGAGCCTCTAGATTTTAAGGGCTAACTCCTTGAATATATCTTGAAGTAATTTCACCTATGATAACTATTTTATTGTGGGGGGGAATGGATATAAGTTGCATGAAATAAACATATTATAGAATTTTATTCACCAAGATGTCTTCCACATGACCATTGTACTTCTTTCACAAAGAAACAAGTACACTAGCCTAAGAGTCCTAGAATGCACTAGCATTAGTATTTCAATATGAAGGTGAGATGGAGGAAGACTATCCAATGTAAGTAAAATAATAGATCAGTTTTAGATACTAAGGATAATTATACACTTAATATAATTCATATACTTAACTACACTTTATGTGACCTTCTAGGCTGAAATTACTTACATCAAACATGGAAACACTAAGAGAAAGCAAGGATAGATTGATATCACTTTACTATTCACTATACATCTCTTCACACACTTTAACAAAATGAGATATGAACTTAAAATAGATTTAACTTATTATTATAAGGAAAAGTATAATGTTAAAATTAGTAGGGCTTCACCATACATGGTATGGTCTTTTTTACAATAGTCAAAATGACTAGCATTTGTAGAATGTGCTAGAAGAGAGAGGAAATCGAAGATCAAGAGTCACAAGAACAAGTGTCAAGCTGAGAGAGGAAATTAAATTTTAAAGAGAATGGAGTATGAAATATACCATACAGGGTTTGATAGGATAAATTTCCTTCCAAGTCATGAAAATCATGTAATGCATAAAAATCCTGAACTATGGCATAAGATTTCTCATTCTGCATAATAAAATTGCCTTCATCATTTGACCTGTTTTGTAATGCTCCACAGTAGAATAGAGGTAGGTTTCATGATTATAATAAGGAGGGGTAGTAGACATACTTCATAAATCCCTATAAACATGTTTTAACTCTTTATAACTAAAGCATTATGTAAGCCAATAACTCATTATATATATGGATCCCTTTCAAATAACCATGAACATAGTCATGAAATAACACATAAATTCAAAAATAGGGCCTATAAGTTCTAAATATTCAAAATAAGGACCTAAACCAGGATTTAATGGTGACATCAAATCTAAAGTATTTTCTTTGACTTAACCTGAATCATATTTTGATGTATTTGCCTATATGGCATTTCCTTGCCATATTCTTTAAAAAATGATTGTTGTATATTTGGAAATTTGTCCTCGTCTTGTACCTTATATAATATTGATCAAATTCACTCCATTGATCTCCATCTGAGTCTTATAACCTTGACCTTCAATGTTAGTTGTTGATCATTGATTTAGGGTCCTGAGATTATGACATTTGGAATTCTTGCTTGATCCTCATCTTGACTTCAAAAATTATGACACATGGTAGCCCCACATGCCTTTTATGGACCCTATTATCATTTTTCATCTAGTTCATGTGATTTTACCAGGTGGCATCCTCACATTCATTTAGAGCTCCTTATCCTTTAACTCAATACACACTATTGATCTCATCTACATGGTTGAATGCATGTTGTTGATCTTTATCTATAAGATCAAATGCATGCCATTGATTTACTTGTTCACCATGATCATGACACTTGGCATAATTATGTTTAGTCTCAGGATGCACTAATTTTTTTACATTTATCTCTTCATTGGATCTTCATTTGCATGATCAAATATGCACTATTGATCTATATCCTAGTATTTAATGTAGATCATCGATCAAGATTTATATGTAAGAACACACACCATCAATTTTACTTGAATTTACTATACACCTACATGTAATTGATCTACTATTTGATTGAATATTGTTTTACAACTTGGTAGCCCTACATTTAATGCTTAGTTTTTGAATCAAAATTTTTAATTATTGAGGCTTTAAGTTGATGTCCCTGGGAACTTCTCACACTATTAGATCATTTTTGAAAGCTTATATTTTGTGACAGAAGACACACCATGACACCAAACTTGTAGGGAAACTTCATGGTAGGAAAACTAACATATCAGATGTTAGAAGGAAGATTAAAAGACTCATACATCTTGAAAAGTATTTCACTTTCATATAAGTTTTGACTCTAGGGGGTTGACCCATTTTGACTTGTGGTTAAAATGGTCAACAACCATAATACAAGGGACATGGGCACATGTCACTAAATCTAAAAAATCAAGACATACAAGTACATGTTCAAATGTCCACATATGCAAAAAATAATCTATTTGGCTTAGAGCCACATAGAAGGACATGCTTAAATGTTCTTATACACAATCGATAAAGCACACATAAGGATATGGTCACATGTCCAAAACATACACATAATTAAAATAAATGGTATATAGCCATATAATAATGGCATATTCAAATTCCCTTGAATAAAAGAATGATAGAAATACAATCAAGTCTAAACTAGGAAATCTAGAAATGAAAGTATGCATGAATATGTAATATAAATATGTGTAAGATCTAAGATATACATAGGCTGAGTCTAAGGTTATAATATCAATAAATAAATCTAAGTAGGTTTAGTATGATCAATATCAAGATATATTAATATTAAATATATGATTTATAGTTTAGAAAGATGTAACCTAGTAATCAAAACTATGTATAGGGTTCCCTCAAATGGGTGAATGTGTCTAATAAAGAACCCATGTATTTGTGTGTATTCCCCCAGTGGTCATATAATAGTAAATTTGGATTGATGTAGTGGACCTAAGTCCTATATAAATATTTAATCACTTTAAAAGAATAAGTGAAGCATGTATGTATGATAAAATTGAGTATACTAAGATATCTAACATATGAAGTGTTTAAAAAATATAAGAGTAAACATGGAAATGTATACAATATATTATTTATGTTTTCTACCTAAATATTTGAATATTTTTGTGTTTTTTAAATATTGTATTATTTTCTATTTTCTATATATAAGCTATGTAGAGTCAACATAAAAATGAAACTATATACAAGGAAAGAGAAATAAGGGAAGTATGTGCAAGAACGGAGGAACAATACTAAACAATGAGTCTCAAGGGAGACTCACTATAGATTTTTTATGTGTCAAATATAGGAATGTTAATCTCTCATGTAGTGTGATTGTTATGTTGTAGTTGAATGGTGTTGTAGTATGAATCTAAGTATTCTTCATCATTGGTATCATAATAATCATAATAACCTAGAATACTAGAGGGAATTTCCTCATATTAAGGAGTTAAACTTTTTGAATTATGATTTAGAATCTTGATTGTGATTTTTCCCTTTGAAACTACACTTATTTTAATAATATGGTGTTGTAAAGCTCTTTTACTATAAATCTTCTTGTGAGAATTCTTGTTAGCTTAGTATGATTTGGACTTTGCAACTACAGTTCTTTCTATTTTTATAACATGTCCTATGTATATGGATATTTTTCCTTGAAAAATTGTATCTATGAATGATTTTCCTTAAGATTTTTAATAAATCCCAAACCTTTTAGACCAACATTATTAACTACTAGAATAGGAGTAGTGATGCCTTAGATTGGTTTGCCCAAACCTTGACCATGATAATCAAATTATTGTAGATATTTTTAACCAAAACCATATTTCTTTGAAAGTTGATCCTCATTTTGGAGAGGTATATTTGCATCTTTTTCTTGCTTTACCTATTATTATTGTATGATTTCTTCCTCTGATTATGCTTTGTGAACCTTTCATTATTTTAAGTTATGCTTTGGTAACCATTTTATTATTATTTTTAAATTTGGCCCTTTTGAAGTTGTAGATGTGTAATTTTATGTTGTTTGGATGATGTGTCACTATTTGAGTCATTTTTATCTATTATCTATTTTATTTTCATTTTTAATGCTTAACATTAATTGGTGTGATGTCGATTCATTCTATGATATGCATAATAATATGTATATTTCCTCAATGGGTGTAGAGGAGATAGGTTGATCAACTTAGATTTTTTATCTCCTTTATGTTCTCATTTAAATTCTTATTGGACCCTTGTAATATTTTTGAATCACTTATAATAGATGCATTGTGTTTTACTTTATGATTTAGATATGAAAGAGTGTGAGGCACAATTTTTTTAGGTGTAGATGTATATACATGATGAACACTAGCATGTTTTTAAGACTTTGTACATGTAATGTGATTGTCTAAAAATGTTCCTTTTCACTTAATAACTAAGTTTTAATCTATAATTTTGATACTAGCTTGCTCATATTGATAATTTTATCCCTTAGAGTCTCACAAGTGCAAACCCTAGTTAGTTATGATTGAACATTTAGTCACAAACCTTGTAGGGGAGAGGTATGAATAGGCTTAATATGGGTATTAGTAATAATATTATAGTCTACTTCACCTCATGTAGAAGTGATAACAAGAACCTAGTTAGAGGGAAACTAGTTATCACCCTCATGAAGATGAGGAGAAGAAGGATATCCTTTCGTGTGCATAACATATGACATTGAAACATTAAACATAGTTGTTAGCTTATGTACTAAATGATCTATGTGTGAAAGGGTTTGATTTTTAATGGAATTCCACATAAGAGGAAGATATCATGATATGAAATATGACATATATCTAAACTATTTTAAAGCATCATGTACATATGTGTTTATGTCATTTTTTAATTCATTCCAAATGAAAGGAAATAAGCATTTAAGAGAAGCTAGAAAACTCTGTATCAAAAAGTAATTAACTTCATATGTCCTTCTTATCATTATTGTATGAAATATAAATATTTTTGAGGGTCCTATAAGTCTAAAAACATAAACCCTAGGGTTGTCTAGGGTTAGGTTTTGAGTAGTATTCAAAGTAAGTTGGGTTCACCAAATATTTCAACCTTTTCAGAATGAGATGAATTTAAATTATATGTTTTTAAAGAGTTAATTATAGTAAATTAGGGTATAAATATGCAATAAATTCAAAAACTAATTTTTTATATAATTAAGTTAATTTGACTTTTCTAAAAATATAAATAAATAATGTAAATGAGAACTTAGTTGGAAATCAATAGAGACAGATGATCTAGAGGCTAAAAATTAAGGCAAAGGCTAGTCTAAATGTCACAAATAGGATCCAAGTGTTAAAAACCCTCTTAGGTATTATTTCCCTAATTGGATAGTAGAACCATGTAGCACTAGTTTACTTATTTTGGTGGTAATGTCCTCCATGTAAAACTATTTTGAGCTTTTGGGTGCACCTATGTCTACATCTATCAAGCTTGTTCTTGTGTGCATGAGTTATGAAACTCTATGTATGACCTATTTTAACTATTTTTTGGAACAAACCCTAATCTGCCATGTTGTTAGGGAATCTAGTTGATACAATCAATAAAGTGTGTTTTTTAGTTGGGTAGGGTGGACATCCTCAACACCCTATTACGATGACAGTTGTCTATATACCAATACTTCAAAGAGGGATCAAGCTTGATCTAGTTCTCCCTATATAAGTGTTGGTGCAAGTGTAATTGAATCTATTATGATTATTGACCTGAGTGTTTTAAATGTCTTTAAGATATGAAATCTAAGTAATTTGAGCTTATCAATGTTGTAGATGGTTGTATGCAAAAGTAAGGTATAATAGGGATTGATAACATTGATTATACACAACTTATTCTTATTTTATAGGTATAATTTGCATATCATTTCCATCTAGTGGTTAGAGGGCTAAAATTCATGAATATATAATATTCTATTTTTTTGTGTTAAAATAGGTCTAGGATGACCCTAGGTGGTATAATATTTAAAAAGATATTAATTTTTTTACAAAGGAGGGAAAGGACAAAAGTGTAAAATCTAGGACACTAGTGCCATGTGGCACTATTGTCCTTATTATGACACTAGTGTCCAAGTGGAAAATCCTTAGGCACAAAAGGCTAAAAAGTATGAATGAGCATTTAAGACTATTTTAGGGGTGTCTAGGGACACTTATGGCCTACATAAAGGCTAGATAAGTGTGAAAATAGGCCCTAAAATAGGTTTATGGATAAGCTAGGGATAGGTGGTATCAATTATCACTCTTAGCACTCAAGTGTCATTTTTACATGATTACAATAGAAATAGGGAATAATAGGGTAATATAACCTAATTTTACAATTGATTAAATTATCTTGAATAGATGTTTGTTTGGTATTTGTTACATGTGTTCTTAATAATGATGAATAGTATTTATTTTATTTTTATATTACACATTTTTAAAGTATCTCAAAAAAGGTTTAGATAAGACAAATATGACAATCCATATGTTTAGAAATGCTTTTAATTTGGATCACTTTTGAGGTATAGACACTTGATAAGGAAACCGAACATTAGCATTGATTTTAATGTCCCTATGTAAATACAAGTGTCACAGGATATAAATTTGTTAAAGGTCTATAACTAAAAGTGAAGGATACATATCATATTTTAATTTTTTTTATTGTAAAGGTGATATGGGTCAATTTAATGATAGGGTGAGACTATAACTTAAGTAATTAGACATGGTGAGATGGTGAATACAAGCCTTTTCAACAATAAGAGGGTCTAGGACTAAAGGGTAGATCCCATATTGGTATTTTTCAAGTGTACATGATTGATATGTTATATATAATCATATTTTATTATCTATAGTGAAAAAAAAGTGAAAAATTTAGTGAACGTGTGAATGCTAAGTATTTTTATATTTTTTATTTATTTGAATTTTTTTGTATTTTTTTGATTTTTTGGGGTTTTTAAATTTATGAGTGAGAAATAAAAACAAAATCCCATCTAATGTATTTTCATAGGGTCTATTGGCTCAAAATAAATTACCAAAAATTGGTCATACTTCCAAGAATCATCTATATGTACCAAATAAGGAATTGAAGAATATGTAATACTCTACTTATACTTCATAGGACTATGTAGTCATGAAGTAGTAGTAAAATATGTAGTGTTACATGGAACCCATTTCTCATTTATATTTTTTTTTACCAATGTAACTATAGTTTTTGGTTTTTTACCCTCTCATAAATATTTTGATATGTTCTTGGTAACTGGCTGGGTCATGTAGGTATAAATGAGGGCTCTATATAGTCCACTATATATATATATATATATATATATATATATATATATATATATATATATATATATATATATATATATATATCCTCTAAATTATCAATTTCCTAATAAATGGGATTACCTTTTTCTTAAACTTTCAATAATTACTAATATTAATAGTTTGTATAATTAGTTATCTTGTAATAAACTTATCTTGTTGTAATGAATTCTCTTATTAAATCCCTAAAACTATGATTAAACTATTAGCCTAAATTTACTTAAGAAATTTATGCACTATGGAGGATACTACATGGAGATAATTAATCCAAGGTAACCCCAATAATATATCAAAGACTCATGTATGTGGTATAACTAAAAATTTTGTGGTCACATGTGTTGGATCAACTTGTAAAGTCAAATAAATTTCACCAAAAACCTCTTGTGCTTTCCAATCAAATGTTTTGACCATCTTGGTCAAAGGGTATAAATCATCATGTGTATATCCCAAATGTTTGAGTAATTACATGGAATATACATTCTCACTATAATAATTATTAATTATAAAACGACATATAGGTTGATGATCAATATGTGATCTAATAAACAATGAGTGAATATCTAAATCATCATTCAAATTTTCACTATCATCATATGTAATATAAAGCATTTGAACCATAGGAGGTATCTTGTGTTTAAGTTTCCCAATAATCCCATCTAATGGTTACCCGTAATTTGGTGGAGGAGGATGTGAAATATATTCCATTTTCACTTTTTGTGTTTCCTTAAAATGATCTTGTATGTATTATTGAATATCTTATGGTTTTGATTGTCAATATTTTATGATCCTAAATGCTTTGGTAAATCATCATATGTGATATTTTCACTATTAATTATTCCTTGTATCTTGTGCTTATCCTTGTGAAATTTATTTATATAATACCTAATACATTGGTGATAGTCACAATAAGAATTTTAATTATATATTTTTGGTATAGGTTGAATCAAAGGAGGGAGAGATATGAGATGACACTCCACTAGCTTCTTAAGGAGTGGAGTTGGAGACTCAGGTAATCATGTAAATTATCTTAGGTGTGTTGAATAATATGAGCTAATAAGGTTTTTGTGACACCATATTCATTGTTGTTGTTGCTTCCTTATTATCCCTTTGAGGTTTAACATTATATCTTGGTTTGATATAAAACATTGTAGAATATGTAGTTGATGTGTTTATTACATACTTAATAATTTTTAACGTAATAAGTTTTATTTATCAATCTCAAACAATATGGCATAAGTCATCAAAATAATTTAAATTATTGGAAATAATATACTCATGTAATGGGGTAAGCAATTTTTTGTTAATATATCTCGAATCTCTTTATCTACCATTGGATTTGTCATTTTGTTGGGCTTATTGGTTCCTTGTTTGATATTGTAAATTTGTGCATATGACATATTTTTAGTGATGTTGGTTGTAAAATTTAATGGGAATTGATCCAATATAGGTTTGAATTATTTTATTGATCATATTGGGAGATCATAGTCCTTTATTCTTCTTAGAAATAATTTGGTCAAAAAAATATCATTAGAAGCATAATTAGGGCATGCTACATAGAAATATTGGATTTGTTGCTCAAGGTCACCATTTCCATCATAAAATATGAACTTGGGTGCTAAAAAATATATTGGAAAAGGGTGAAAATATGTATAAGTCATAATAGTATTATGTAATACATATTGTGAATTAATAGCATGGGTAGAGTTTAAACCATTTTGTTTAATATTGGTAAACTTAACTTCCAAAGTTTTAATAACTTAGAGAAGATTTTGCATAATAGACCCATTTGGAATAATATTTTATATTTGATAAGTCACAAAATGGGATGTCAACACAATTTGTGTTTATGTAAGGATTTAAATTGGTAATTGAGTTGAAACATTGATTGTTTCCATGAAGGATGTAGTAATATGTATCTTATCTTCAAGGAACAATGGCTTGAAGAAATATCATGTATCCCCACTAGATGTAGGAATTAAAGGTGTACTTGAGGGGAGGTATAATAGAATTTAATGAGTATTAGTACCATTTAAATATTCATCATTACTATATTTGGATGCATTAGCCTTAGTATGTTTACCTATTTCACCTCATTTGATATACAAAAATGCATGAATTAATTCATGATTTATATTTAGATTATGAATTAATGATTCATTATATTTATTTTAAAATGATATTTTTTATTTAAATTTTCCATGTATTATAAATTAAAAACAAATATGCCAATAGTAATGGGAAAAAAATTGGGTATGAAAAGTAATCACAAGAATATGGAATTGTGAAAGGCTAAAAACACTTGAGTAAGCTAATATTTGCATAATAAGACTTAGAGGTCAGGTTCACCAAATTTTTAACCCTTTTTGGAAAGTTTTAGGGTGGAATAGTCTAATAAAATTTGATTGAGATATTTTATAAACATGTCAATTAAATAATTTAGTTTTATAATATTTTGATATAGTGTTGAAGTATGAAAGTATTCTAAATATAAAAATTATAATGCCAAACAATAATTCGAATGATTAAACATGAAGAAGATATAATAATTATATTTTTATATAATTCATAGGTAGATATTACTAATAAATATTTGGAATAAGACATGTTGTTGTTCTATTATGATTCATCAGATTATATAAACTAGCTACCTAGATACTACCATCTAAATCCTAACACTAGCATCAATGCTTTTGTCCTAGTTTTGATGCTTTTGTCCAAAATGAAGTACATGTAATTTTATGCAAAATCCACCTATAAATTTTTGGGTTCACTATCACCTTGTATATTATTTGTTTGTATTATGTGCATAAGTTTTATATATCAATGTATAGCTCAAAACCCTAGGTCATCCAATTAGGGTATTCTACCTTAGAAAATAGGGGTTAATGGACTCAATTGAAGTCAATTTGACCTCAAATATCCATCTATTAGTGAGTGTTTTATACATATCCAATGCTCTAAGGAGGGTCATAGACCAATGTATTTCTCCCCTTATATGGGCTTATGTGTGAACAATTATGACATATGTTATATATGAGTGTATGTAGTGAAAATTTTTGTAACTTGAAAATGAATGCTCATGAGATAATTTTTTAATTATTCAGACTTGTAATAAGACTACTCCTATGACTAATTTGGAAATAGGGAGGAATTAAAATTTATATTCTAAGTTTATAGTAAACAACTAAAAATTATAAATAGTAGAAAGCATAAAAAATATTTATTATAATATAAAATCAACATTCTAGTCTTGTTTATTTTGATTTCTTGCCTTTTTTGTCTATCACACCACATTTGTGGGATATCCAAAGATAATTGTGTATTTATTGTGTGTTATTTTCTACCCCTTAGACATATTTTTCATATTTAATACCCCCCATCTACTTTATATCAACTATTGTTACAGACAGTGGGAAGGATGATGCCAAATCAAACCAAGAAATTTATCTTAAAAGTTTATGATTAGGTATAACTTCTGACTCTCCCTCTCGACCTGATGTTTGTTATAATATGATGTCATTGATAATGTTTATAAGTGGTATGAAAATTGTTGTGTGATATATTATTATGTCAATTGTATCCCCTTTGAGGATTCCCTCAATGGTTGGCTTTAACACCAATGGGAACACTCATATGTCCATGCCATCGACATTCAAAACCTCATAAAAGGGTTATTTGGTTTATTCTTTAAGGAGAGATCCCATGTCCAAACCCTCCTTAAGTTTAATTGTCAATTATTGAAAAACACTCTTATGATCTTGTCCCCATAGAACCATACTTTCAAAAAAATAACAAAGCATCCCTCTAGGTGATGATTTAGAATGAACTCCTAACCTTTCACTTCCTCTATGGTCCTTTATCAATAAAATTATTAAACCACAAGGAAAATGTTGTGTCATGAGTAAAACAAGTTTTATTCTACATGATATAATAAGCATGTATATGTCAAGGTCGAATTGACTAATAATTTGAAATAATTCATTGATATTTAAGTCATCTTGGATCATTGGGTGAAAAACATCATATACTTAAATATTTCAAACACTTGTTTTCATTTCTAATATTCTAACCATTCGATTGAATTTTTTCCCTTCATAGGGTATTCAAAACCTAATATTCAAAATCCACCCCCTAATACACCAAAGATGGTAAATAATAATTATAGTTGGCTGATAGTGAATAATAAAAATTATTCCACTGGCAACAAATTTTCTAAGCTTGTAATTTTCCCCTCTAGTCCATAACACTCTTTTGAGGTGCGTAAGTAAAATCCTCCTCCCAAGCCTCTTCATGTTTCAATGGCCTCTTAGAAATGAATTTCAAAAAAATATCATCCAAATATGAGTTCATATCCTACTAATAAATCCTCTTCAAGTGGTTCTACCTCTAAGTGGTCTTGAATTCCACCTCATGGTAATGTTGACTTCCCTCAATATGACAATGGGGCTAAATGCCTCTCCATATCTCTTGAGGATTTCATGTTACCAAACTAGTGAAATATTTTCAAAAATAGTTTTGTTGCTCTTAAAGATATTGAATATGGTCAAGGGAACTCCTCATGGATCATAATCCCTAATGAATGTTTTATCTTGGAATGTTTAAGGTCTCATAGAGTCATCTCATAAATTCTCTATGTGAGCTCCTTGTCAATAGTTGAGAACTCTCAATGTTTTTATCTGTAAGAAGTTAAATTTTTAGGGTTTATTTTGTAAACTAATATGAAATGTATTTGGTCTAACGTAACTCACTAATTTACTTTGTATGAAGAGTATTTTGGTGGCACTAGTATCATGGTTTCCCCAAAATTTTATCTCTTCCTTATTTCCTAGGGGGAGATCTATCACATTAGAATATTTAACTTTTCCTTAATATTAATGGTCATTCATTAGGGGTCCTTGACATTTAGGCCCCAAATGATGGTCCTCATAAAAATATTTTATGGTCATATTTATCTAACAATATACTCCTCACCACTTGGATCATGTGCGGATAATTTATTATGATTGAGATTCTTAGTTTAATCCTAAATTTAAATGTGTGAGATCATCTAGGGTTAATAATATATAAATGAATAATAAAAAGGGTGATAAAGAGATATAGTAGGCCAATTAATTTACAAACTCAAAAAAATAATATTTTAAATTTAAATATTGAGATATGCCAAATATAAAAAGTACAACTATTGATTAATATTATGATAAATGAGAAACAAGAGTAGCTAGTTGGTTTACTATGCACATGTAGATCTAGGATAAAACAAGATGGAAGTGCATTAGATCAAAAGTCTGAAACATTTGTCAAATTTTGGAATTTTACATTTTGAGGCCTTATATGCTTGTATTAGATATGGCTAATTTCATTGATGTTGGTGTCTGATTTGGATGCAAGTGTCTAGTATTTATTATCAACTAGATTTGTATGTGGCCACATGTAACCTTTTGGGTTTTCTATCACCTTTCTTCTAGTGTGTTCAAATTGTGCACATAGGTTGCCTCTCTTTGTCAAATGATCAAACCCTAACTTCCTCACCCTTAGAGTAACTATAGGTAAAATGGGTTAGTGGGCACATGGTTTCAAGATTTTCCAAGGACCCCTATATAAATGGGTGTTTCCTACATATCCAATACTCTAAAAAGGACCTCAGACTTAGTATTGTCCCCTACATGATGGCTTGTGTGTGCATAAGGATATAATGTGTGATAATCAAGTACATAGAGTGACCTAGATTTTAACTTGTAAATATGGGTTATGGAATGATCCTTTAGTAATTTAGACATGTGGGTATACTTATGTTATTCCTAATATAGAAATAGGGATGAATAGGACAGATTTTCTCACTTGATTTTTTTATTGAGTATTTTTGGTAAGTTGCCTTATGAGCTACTAGGTGAGGAATTACTGAGGGTTGATCTTGTATATATACTAATCCATTTTGAAAATATATCACATTAAATTATTTAGGCCAACCTTTAGAATACATTTCATTTTCATACTTGATGACTTCTGGGCATTGGACACTTAGTTTTTTAAGGGACACTTGAGTCAACGCAAGCATCTAGATGGGACACAAGTGTCTAAGAAGCTATAAAATAGTTACATGTCCAAAAATGGCATAGAAATATAATGATCAGCTTTACAACATTTTTCACAATAAAGAAGGCCTAGTCATCATAATAAAGTGGTTAGATTAAGAGATAAGTAATTTGGCACAAAAATATAGTGAATACAAGCCTTTGACATCAGGAAGGCCTTAGAACTAAAGGGTACAACCATGATAGGTATTTTCAAAGTGCACAACACTGATGTCATATATAATTCATATTTAGTGTCTACAATCTCAAAGATAAGCTTGCCACCCTTATGATGTAATTATGCATGGGAGAATGTGAGGCATGATTTTATTTAAAAAATAGGTGGGGTCTTTTGGACCCTTTCTTTTAAAAAAATCTATTAACTACCACTAATTTGTTTACATGCTATAAATATCACATCAGTGTTGATAGGTTCCTTAATAGGTTAGACATTTTATGATTTATGAGTAACACATCTTCTCTTTTG
Organism: Torreya grandis; assembly: GCA_037957365.1. Classification (NCBI taxonomy): domain Eukaryota; kingdom Viridiplantae; phylum Streptophyta; class Pinopsida; order Cupressales; family Taxaceae; genus Torreya; species Torreya grandis. The sequence continues at coordinate 269,117 of JARHVA010001701.1, read as the reverse complement.
TTATTTATGGTGGAAAACTTGTCTTTGTATATTTTAAATAAGTTATATTAGACCCTAATTCCATCACTTGTATTTTGAAGTGGAGTGACAATCACTTAAAAGTTTCATGCAATACATTATTTATTAATACTTCCCTCCTCTATCATAATGGCATCATCTATCTCATTTCCATATTTTGGAATCTTGTGTCATTTTCACCTAATGTTTTCACCTAAATTGAGTGCTAGAATGAAGCCATAATTTACACTACCAACTTTATCCACCACTATGGTAAAAAAATAAGGCATGTTTGAAATTGGTAAGATGGAATTATGCTTAAATAATACTAGATAATATCTTATGTCCTTTATCGTAATCTATTTGATTTGAAATTTTAGACCCTAATAGCTTCTCTCAAACACCAAATCAAAATTATAGATATCCATGTACCTAAAGGGGTGAAAATTTGTTCTCACCTTTATTGTCTAAAAATTTAAGATAAGTCCTCTAAAGAGTTATTTAAATTTGTCAAATCCAAGCAATATTAAGACCAGTTAAAGGCCATTAAGTTAAATTAAAAAATACTTACTAATCTCCCTAATCTCTACTATTTTTTGTAACACCATAAACTATTGTTATAAGCCTAATAATAAATAATGGAGAGATATCAAGATTTAAAATAATGTTTGTATGTTGTTCCTCGCAAGCTTAGTATTCTTGACCAAAAATTATGTGATGTTCCTTTATCTCTTGATGATCTCTTTCATGATCTAAAATGCATGAGTAATTATAATACTTTAGACATTGATGGTTTCCCTTGTGAATTTTATAAATTTACTTAATATTTTGTTGGGCCCGACTTGCTACAAGTTTACAAAGAAAATTTATAGAAAAATAATTGGGATATATTATTAATAAAGGAAACATCAAATTTATTCCCAAAGCTTATGGTTTTTTTCACCATCATCCTCCTTAATGTGTCATAAAATCATTTTTAAATATCTTTTTAACTGTCTCTTTCTTATTTTATCTTCCATTGTCAAACTAGAGTAAACATGTTTTTATCAAAAACATATATATCTTACAGGACCCTATTTTTATCTAGGAAGGAATGGAGTGGGTGAGTGTTTAACCCTAAATGTAGATATGAGGATATATAGGTTTAATATTATTATATTATCTGTTATACAAGGGTGGTGAATTAATCTAATAAGTGGGCCAATTAATAAAAAAATTAGATAAATAGTATTCTAAATTTATACAACTGATATTGCTAAAACTAGTAAAGTACAACTATTGATCAATATTGTAATAAATAATTATACTTATCTATTTTACTATGTGCATGCATGTCTAATTAGGATTATGTTAGAAGTGGATTAGATTATGATCTTAGAATAGTCATCAGATTCTAGAAATATCTTTTATGTAGCCTTAAGTACTTGTGTCAGATATCAACAACTACATTAACAATGGTGTCTAACTCTAATATAAGCGTCTTGTATGGTATAATGACTAGATCTAGATGTGACCAACTAGAGCCTTCTACATTTTTTATTTCCCTTATTCTAGTGTCTTTAGATCATGTGCACATGTTATTACTTTTTGTCAAATGATCAAACCCTAGCTCTACATCCT